>JAVJIX010000299.1:410000-658074 GCA_036785185.1 Paratrypauchen microcephalus | reverse complement strand
ACTTTGTGAAATTCCCTACATTAAGAACACAATTAGATGAAATAACGTTGACGGCTGCTCATGGGCAAATATAAGAGTAAAGAAATAGAGATGGAGCCTGTCAACATGCGCGTGGGCATCATATTAATTCCCAGGCTCTAATCTGGGACTCATTCTGTGGAGGCTCATTTGCATTTTTGAATATGCAAAGAATTCTCTTGACTTTCCAGGGCTTTTCTAAGAGACTCTATTAATTTCTGGCAACGTGAAATTCTCACACGCACTTAAAAGATAAATGTTGCAGTGTTATGTATGGAAATCATACTTGTATAGATGTGATTATTGTCTTTAATGAATATTTGGCGTTAGCGTTTAGAGGTTGCGCGGGATTAGTTGGGACTCGCGATGATGATGATGGTTGCTTTTATAAATCATGCCATCCTTCAGTCCACAACAAGAATGCACATTTTCGGCACGCTACGAGAACTAAGCGGAGATGGGGATCCAAGCATCCATTTTTTCAAGACGTTTGATGTGAACTGGCATGGACTACACCGTATTGGTACATTTACTTGTTTTATAGACACTCATTCTTTAACAGAGACTATACAGTAGTGTGTGTGAGTCATCGTTGGATAAAAGGGTTACTAAATGTCTAACTTGAAGTCATCTGCTAAACTTTGTGCTTTTAACCATGTTGTCCCTCAAAATGTAGGCACTTATTAAAATTATACTTTGCTACATTTATGCTTGTTTCATTAAAGGAGAATTGCTTTGCACCTGTATTATACTCAAGCAATAAAACACGCTGTTTTACTTCACCTATACACTTTGGTGTCATTTGTAATGAGATGTTTTAGATTTATATCTGCATGTATACCATTTTACGTTGCAATCACTAGCCATCACAAACTTTAGCACTTTTCAAATTATGTAGAGCACTTTCGTCAAAATTTTCTGAGATGTATCCATATTTCAGAGATGAGGATTAGTGCGCATGTAGGTCATATTTATTTCTGCCTCAGATTTCAAAACATGAGTCTAAAGCTGTAAATTATGGATACATCTCGGATTACAGGCCACTGATTGTTGACTCAAACGAAAGTGTAGACTAAGATATCCTGCAGCTTTCTAAGGATTTGGAAAAGTGGACTGTGTGTTTGTTATTTTAGATCTGCAGATGTGTTGGGCATATATTATATATTATATGTCCCTCGTGTTACTGTATATTAGGGATGTAATTGTTATTTGTTTGCGATACGATACCAAGGGCTAGAATCATGAAGATTTATTATCGATGTCGATTTTCATACATTTTTAAAACTACAGAAAAACTCTTAACCTGGCTCGATACTTTATTATTATTTCCACTCAGGGGCTTAGCCCAATATCATTTTAACACCAGATAGCCTGAAAACAAATCTTTGATGAAATGAAAATGGCAATGCAGACATCAAATAATGTATTCACTAGACTCCTTTTTGTTTGTGCTGCTTAGCAAAACGTTGTATTTTTATGTATTTGCCTACCTAGGGGATTACTATTTGTATAAAACTGGCATATTTACATTTGTTTTATACTTATGTCTATTAATGTGCATTTTCCCTAATAAATAAATAAATAAATAAATAAATAAATCTATTTGGGGTGCTGGGCACCATTGTGTTAATGCAACAAACAGAGTTTAATTATTGTTCTCACATACATACATCTCACATATTCTCTCATACATTCTCCCTCTCACATTCCTCACAGCCACATTCTCCTCCATACACGACTCTAGTCTTCTACATGTTTCATGGTTTCACTTTCTCCGCACTGACCTTCCGCTTTTACTGACTCTGTCGCACTGAACTCTGTTGACCACTGACTCCTTCCTCTGTCGCATTGACCTCTGTCTGTTGCTGCTGCGCTGAGGGCTACCCTGCCTACTGCTTGGTCAGTAGCATTAATATGCTGAGGTTTATGATTTATGATCAAGTGTTTATTTAAATTTGTGGTGTATTGCTCTAATATCGGATCATTTTTGGCAACTACATGCAACATTGTCGTCCACGGTGAGGTGCAACCCACTGTTTATTTGACTGAAATCTCATTGTGCAGTGAGTCTATGCCCACGTTTGGTGTGAGAACGCTGAAGGAAAAGTAGTGTTGACAAGGGTAATGGTTGAATACCAATGAACAAAACATATATGAATTTGAATCTGTAAACTGAAAAGTCAGTAAGAAAACATGACTTGGTATCGATATTTTAATAGGATCAATCCATATACTATCAGGACGTATATCGATACTTTGGTATACACCCGCCTATCAATTAACGGATATCGCTTAGATAAACACCTCTTGGAAGTGCCTATATGATACCAAAGTGCTATGGGTGAAGTAAAACAACTTGTTTTAATAATTTTAAATAAGGCTCAGATTGTAAGTTAATTACTCTTTAAATTTTGAGCTTTAACCATTGTTGCTCCTCATCAAAAATATACTATACTGTACCATACTTTGTATTTTTGTTATATCTTCATCCTTGTTCATTAATAGATTAATCCAGCAATCTTATCTGAGATTTCAAAATACTCATAATAGTGTATCATTTGTATTCTTCCTAATTGATTGTCATAGATCAGTCTGTTTTCCTGCAGCTTTTAAATTATACAATGGACTCTTTTGTTAAACTGTGTCCTCAAAACATACACATCTAGCATGTATATTCTAGATTTCATTGGTTTATTTTCATTTGACCTGATAGCAAAGGCTCATTGAAATGGAAGTGTAGTTTAGTGTGTTTTCCAAATGTAGATTGCAGTTGTTTCAATTTTAAAAAATCTTAGCAAAGTGGCATTAAACGAGGAAATTAAAGTCACAAGAATGCCTAATGTGTTATAATGCTGGATATTGGGTAAAGTTAAATGGCATTTCCATGAAGACAGTTCTCCACTTCCATGAGAAAATCTACATAATGCAATTTTTATTATAGAGAGATTGTGATACCAATAGCACAAAATAAAACTAAATAGCGTG
This sequence comes from Paratrypauchen microcephalus, assembly GCA_036785185.1. Taxonomy (NCBI): domain Eukaryota; kingdom Metazoa; phylum Chordata; class Actinopteri; order Gobiiformes; family Gobiidae; genus Paratrypauchen; species Paratrypauchen microcephalus. The sequence continues at coordinate 655,071 of JAVJIX010000299.1, read as the reverse complement.
TGAATTATTGGGCTTCATTAAATAGCATAACACACTTTCATGATATCAAATCATACTGTATTGAGCCACCTTAATTGTTATTCTGTCTTACTCCACAATTTGCATGCTGGTCTCCAAGATTATGATGATGAAGAGGGAGAGGCTGAGAAAACTAATTGCTGTGATTAGAATAAGAGGCCGCATTTCGTATAGAGACTGGGTGTGTCTTAGACTTGCAAAAATCTGTAATATCTGAAGTTTATTGCATTTTTAAAGTTTGCTCTAATCAAAGGATCTTTAAGGAAAAACACAACACAGTCTACAGGTCAACGAGTGCTGGCACAATTTAGGTTAATTGCACTTATCTCAGGCAGATTAAAGGAAGTGTTTGCCTTCAGATGTTCATAAAATCACTAAAGACACAAGCTCATGTGAGAAACCTTGCTTTGTTTGGTAACTTTCACCACTTTAAATAAAACACCTTGCAGATGGGGGTTGCAGGGGGGACCGACTGGACCCAGACTGACCAGACCGGACTCAGACAAGCTAGACTAAATCCTTTGAACCTGGTATCCAGGTCTAGACCAGAATTAAACCAGGTCTAATACCTGGACTCGGTCCTGGACTGTCCAGGACTAGACCAGTCTAGCATTAAACCACAGCCCTGTTTCCGTGCAGCTGGTTTAGGCTCGGGCTGGAACATGCCGCGGTCTGAAATCCATACAGAAGTCTGTGTTCGTTGCCGTCTGTTCTGTCACGGATTTGACCACGATGGGTGTATGTATTTGACATTTCTTCCATAAGGAGTCATTGATCACATCTACGGATCTGCGCCCATGTCTCCGCTTCCTCGTGTGCCTGCGGGGTTATAGAGCCGTGTTCCCCCACGCCACTATTAATACATTTTGTTGACAAGTTTGAACGAAGAGAAATGTGAGACAAATTTTCTGCGGTGGTGAGGCATTTTGCCTTAAAACATTGTAGAATAATTGTAAAATACATAAAGTTGTCCTACTTCATGAAAAAAAAAAAATCTTTATATGAGCTTCTGAACCTACCCTCAAGGCGTATAAATCTTAGGGAGAAGAATTTTGAAAAACAAGGAACTAGGCTCATTTAAATCGTTTTCACAGCCAAGTCCATTTTAACACAGGTGGTTTTAAAGTGGCTTACAACATCTAGCATGTCTAAACCAGCATCTCATTCTAGAACCTATAGTAGCATTGTTTGGTCAAATACATGGACTGAAAAGGTCTAAACAGGTACAGTTACCCACTAATTTAACCCCTAATTTACAAAGCCTGATCTACAAAGTAATAGTTATGACATTTACGGTTAAAAACTAAGACGCGGTCTAATATATCAAGGTCAAAACACCACGGTTCGATCTCCTGACAACCAGAAGCTGCCTGCCTTGCGTCTGCCGTAATGTTCTGTCACGGATTTTGACCACGCTGCGATGCAGGGTACACAAGGCCCGGACGTGTAGGCCAGAGCGTTTCAAGTGGATCCACGTGAGACTCATGTCTCTGCATTTCCCCGCGCTTCCCGCCTGGCTCCGAGGGATGATTTTCACTATTAATACATTTTGTTGCTCCATGAAAGTTTGAGTGTTTAAACGTAGAGAAATGTGAGAAAATGTTAATTCCAGTGTTTTAAGCAGTGTTATTGCTTTAAAACATGTAGTAATAATTGTAAATTATAAAGTTATGCTACTTCGCGGATTTCAGTCTCATTACGGGTTATTTCTGGAACCTAACTCCCCAAGGAGAACAAGGGACCACTGTACATTATTTAGGCTGACTTCTTTCCACCTGAAAACACTTTGTTCTGTTTTTTTGTCATGTAGCAATACAGGAAATGCCATCACAAGGTGGAACAGACCATTTGAGCTTTTAGGGCGTGCACAGTAGAAATAATGTAGGATTGTTCATCCATGTGTGAATGAAATGGTCATCTCGAGGTGTTTGAGGGAGACAACAGCATTATAAGGTGGTTTAAAGCTCAAGAAAGTTAATTTTGCATAATAAAGGATTATTTAAGATTCAGTATTTAAGCTAGTTCTACAGATAGCAGTGTGACAGTCTAAATCTATATTGCCAAAGCAATGCATGTGAGGAGAGACTATTACAGAGATGCCATACTCTCATTTATGCATGCCAGAGGCTTCCCTGATCCCCCCGAACCGTACACTCTGATCTTCAAAAACGCATAGTGCCGCTGGGGAGCCCAAGGTCTCTCTCTCCATCTTCATGTGTTTTGAACATACCTTGCTGCTCATTGGGCAAAAGCAGAATGCAAAAAAAAAGAGAATACTGGCTCCCTTTGTGCAAGAAGGTAGTGCACATTTGTCTAATCAGAGGTGTAATGGGGGCTTTTCGTATAGACAGCAAATGACAAGAAGCAAGCTGTGGGCAAGTCAAGAAAAGGCTTACTGGTAAAAATGGCAGGAGTTCTGAGAAGGGTCATGTTTAAAAAGGAACAAGCTGAAGGCAAGAGGAAAGGTTAAAGGCCCATGTATTTGAGCAAAATGTGTCTTGCTTCAGTACAGATATTGTATAAGAAGTTCTTAAGTGTCGTCACTGTGTGCTTAATGCCTAATGAGGAAGCTGCTTTAATTGCCCAATGTAATCAGGAAGAAGGTGCTAGCATCAAAATAAATTTTCCATTTAATATTTTTTAGAAAATTGTTATCTTGACAATGTTTGAGAGGTTTCATGACATATTCATTGCTATCCACAAGTCATTTTCAATCTGAATCATCTGTCAAAAGATAATTATGTTTATGTCATGTTCACTTCTTTTTAGGCCGACAGGTGTTGTCTAACCACTTCACTCTAAGCATATTAGCAGGCTGGTATGTCATAAAGATGGTGAATTCTATATTTGCATTTAGACATATAACATGTAATGGTCAAGTGTCAGTATATGAACAATAATGTTATACACTGGTACTTCACCTTACGAAATCTGCATTCCAGAAGTACAGAACGTGAATTTTCGTAAGAGCAGTAGTTATTTCAATGGAAAGTGTTTCCAATCTGGCCTAAGGGTTTTTTTTAGTAAACTTTTCTTTATAGTGTAACATTTATATTCTGCCTTCTGATTGGAATTAGGTGTAGACCAGAATCCAAACTAGGTCTAAACCTGGATTGGACCTGGACTAAACCAGGATTATCCCGTGACATGGCAGTGCCGTTGGAGCTTTGCTCTCGTCTTCTCCCAGCCCCACGCTAGAGCTAAGAGGCCGGCACAAGGGTACAAAGAGCGCCCTGGGCATGTGACCCCCCCACACTGTGAAACAGGCCGAGGTGCGGGCAGAGGCTGGGAAGGCTCGGGGCGGGCTCTGCTTCTTGTCTAGACCAGAACTAAAACCAGGTCTAATCTAATAGATCGATCGTTAATTCGGGACTAAACCGGGATTATACCCACACACACAGCCGCGGTTTCCATCCCCGCTGCCAGCCGACGTTGCTTTGATCCTTTCGATGTCGGCTCTTCCTATCATTGTGAAGCAGAATTCACCAAGCGTTGGATTGTTCACTCACTAGCGGAACGTGAGCGGGGTTTAGACTGCCGTGACACAGGTGAGTTTTACCTTGCTGATGATGTGATGTTGATAGTAATCCTGTGTCTCGACTACCTTGTGCGTCTCGGCTTGCTATATTGAGCCGTGTCTCTCCACTTTCACTATCAACACACTCCATTGAAAATCTATGAAAAGTTCGAGTGTTCAAACGAGAGAAATGCGAGAAAGCCCATTATTTCCAGTCTGAGAAAAGCGTAGAATGTGTGTGGTGAGGTATTTACAGCCCTAAAACATGTAGAATAAATTTGTAACAGCAAAAGTTGTTCCACCTCGCTGATCTTCCACCGCGGTCCTCTCGCGTGTTGATAAAGTGTATTTACGTTTTGGGGCGTGCAAAATTCTGGAGGCGTGAAGGCATTTCGTAACTTGGATTTTTCGTATGCAGGGTCTATAAGGTGAGGTACCACTGTATTTTAGATGAGATTCTATAAAAAGATTCTATGAATTCAAACAAATTCTGTGGCATGTGACTGATGTTGTACTGTACAGCCACCGGAAAACAAAGAAGAAAAAGTTGTATGGATGTGCAATAACAGTTGTTACAGTTACTTGGTTTTAATTGCTATAGTGTAAATGGTGCAAAAAGCTCAATTTATTCTATAGTAACTGTTCAACAACTTTAATTTATTACTATTTTTGTCAGTATAGACTAATAAAAATATATGTTTTGATTGAGAAATCTGGAATAGTCAGTTTCCAATACAGTAAATATAAAAACACTTTTCATTTCAAAAAAATAGAATCCCTTCAAAGTGAACACTAGGCACAAACACATCAGTAAAAGTGAGAAGAGGAGTTATTCCTGATGTGTTTGTGCCTGATGTTACTTTGAAGAAATTCTATTTTTTGAAAAGAAAAGTGTTTTTATGTTACTGTGTTGGAAATTTTGACTATTCCAGTTTCTCAATCAAAACATTTTTTTTATTAGTCTATACTGTTATGTAAAAAATAATAATAAATTAAAGTTGTTGAACAGTTACTATAGAATAAATTGAGCTTTTGCACCATTTACTATATGAACTAAAACCAAGTAACTGTAAAAACTGTTATTGCATCCATACAGCTTTTCTTCTTTGTTTTCCGGTGGCTGTACAGTACAACATCAGTCACATGCCACAAGTTCATTTGAATTCATAGAATCTTTTTATAGAATCTCATCTAAAATACAGTGGTACCTCACCTTATGAAAGACCCTACATACGAAAAATCCAAGTTACGAAATGCCTTCACGTCAAATTTTGCACGCCCCAAAACGTAAATACACTTTATCAACACACACGGGGTTAGGTTCCAGAGGTGCCCGCGGTGGGAGAGGTCCGCGAGGTAGGACAACTTTGTATTTTGCAATTGTTCTACATGTTTTAGGGCTGTAAATGCCTCACCACACACATTCTACGCTTTTCTCAGACTGGAGTTGGGCTTTTCTCGCATTTCTCTCTCGTTTGAACACTCGAACTTTCATAGATTTTCAATGGAATGTGTTGATAGTGAAGCGTGGGGGGAGACACGGCTCAATATAGCGCCGAACGCGCGAGGGGATCGGAGACACAGGATTACTATCAACAACACATCATCAGCAGGGTAAAACTCACCTGTCTCACGACGGTCTAAACCCCGCTCACGTTCCCTTAGTGAGTGAACAATCCAACGCTTGGTGAATTCTGCTTCACAATGATAGGAAGAGCCGACATCGAAGGATCAAAAAGCGACGTCGACACGGTGCGGGATGGAGCCGCGGCGCCCGCGCGGGCTGAGCACGGGGTGATTTAATCCTGGTCTGGTCCCGGTTTGGTCCGGGTCTGGACCTGATCCGGTCCTGGTTTAGACCTGGTCTAGACCTGGTTTAGTTCTGGTCTAGACCTGGAAGTCACATAGAAGCAGAGCCCGCCCCGAGCGAGACCCCGCGGTCTTGCCCGCCGATAGAGCACCTTTCTCGGCCTGTTAGCTCACAGTGTCAGCCCCCCGGCTCTGGAGGTCACATAGAACCAGAGCCCGCCCCGCTCTTATTCCCTTATTCGGCCTCTTAGCTCTAGCGTGGAATGCGCAAGGAGCGCGGAGACACGAGCAACGCGCTCCAACGGCACTGCCATGTCCCGGGATAATCCTGGTTTAGTCCAGGTCCAGTCCAGGTTTAGACCTGGTTTAGTTCTGGTCTACACCTGGTTTATTCCAATCAGGACGCAGAACACAAATGTTACACTATAAAAAAAAAAGTTACACTATAAAAAAAACCCTTGGAACGGATCAGGCCTTTTCCATTGAAATAGCTACTCAACTTACGAAAAATTCACGTTACGAAACCACTTCTGGAACGAATTAATTTCGTAAGGTGAGGTACCAGTGTATAACATTATTGTTCATACTGACACTGGACCATTGCATGTTGTGTCTAAATGCAAATATAGAATACCATCTTTATGACATACCAGCCTGCTAACATTCTTGGAGTGAGTGGTTCGAAAACCTTAGAAAGACAACACCTGTCATTTCTTAAAAAGAAGTGAACATGACATAAGCATAATTATCTTTTGACAGATGATTCAGATTGAAAATGACTTGTGGATAGCAATCAAAATGTCATGAAACCTCTCAAACATTGTCAAGATGGCAATTTTCTAAAAAATATTAAATGGAAAATTTATTTTGATGCTAACACCTTCTTCCTGATTATTGGGCAATTAAAACGCTTCCTCATTAGACGTAGAAAGCACACAGTGGACATGTGTTGACCTTAAGAGCTGCTTATACAATATCTGTACTGAAGCAAGACACATTTTGCTCAAATACATGGGCCTTTAACCTTTCCTCTTGCCTTCAGCTTGTTCCTTTTTAAACATGACCCTTCTCAGAACTCCTCCTCTTATCCATTTTTACCAGTAAGCCTTTTTCTTGACTTTGGCCCTTTGCCCACAGCAGCTGTTGCCTCATTTGTAGCCTCTGTAACCCTCTGGCCCCTGCTAAAGAAGCCCCCATTACACACCTCTGATTAGACAAACAATGCACTACATTTCTTGCACAAAGGGAGCCAGTGTTCTCTTTTTTTTTTGCATTCTGCTTTTGCCCAATGAGCAGCAAAGACGTGTTCAAAGCACATGAGGGCGTCTGGGGAAAGAGAACAAGCAGATGTCCTCCCCAGCGGCACTATGCGTACAGAAGATCAGAGTGTACGGTTCGGGGGGGATCAGGGAAACCTCTGGCTGAACTACATGCACAAACAAATGAGAGTATGGCATCTCTAATAAGGAAATCTCTCCTCACATGTATTGCTGGTAATATAGAGGCTAAAACTGTCACACTGCTATCTGTAGAACTAGCTTAAATACTGAATCTTAAATGTCCTTTATTATGCAAAATTAACTCTTGTGAGCTTTAAGCCACCTTATAATGCTGTTGTCTCCTCAAACACCTCGAGTTGTTTTGTTTCATTCACACATGACTGAGCAATCCTACATTATTCTCTACTGTTTACGCCCCAAAAGCTCAATATGGTCTGTTCCACCTTGTGATGGCACTTCCTGTATTGCTACATGACAAAGCAGAACAGAGTGTTTTCAGATTGAAAGAAGTCAGCCTAAATAATGTACAGTGGTCCCTTGTTTATCGCGGGGGTTAGGTTCCAGAAATAACCCGTAATGAGTTTTGAAATCCGCGAAGTAGGACAACTTTATATTTTACAATTATTATACATGTTTTAAAGCTGTAAACGCCTTAAAACACTGGAATTAACATTTTCTCACATTTCTCTCTCGTTTAAACACTCAAACTTTCGTAGATTTTCAACAAAATGTATTAATAGTGAAGCGTGGGGGCTCCGCCGGGAGCCCCGCCGGGAGCCCCGCCGGAAGCGCGAGGGGAGCAGAGACATGAGTCACTGGATCCGCAGGAAGCACCGCGCTCATCCAACGGCACTGCCACGTCCCGGGACGCGACGCGCACCAACCCCTTGGAGAAGTGCGCGTGGTCAAATCCGTGACAGAGCAGCACGACCGGCGCAAGGCCGGGGCTGCGAGCACGAGATCGAACCGTGAGTGTTTTTAACTTGATATATTAATAGTTTTGGTAAAATGTCATAACTACACTTTCAATAGCCCTAATAACCCAAGACTTAATTATTAATGAATCAGGCTTTAACTGCTAAATTAGGGGGTTAGGAGTTGAGGTTAAATTGGCTGTACCTGTTTCTTTTTCCATGTATTTGACCAAACTTTGTCTTGCCACAGATACCAGGTTCTAAATTGAAGTGTGCTGTTAGCATGCTAGATGTTGTAAGCATTACCAGGACTGCAAAACTCACCTGTGTTTTAAAATGGACTTACAAGCTGTGAAAACGATTTAAAATGAGCTAGTTCTCTTTTTCAAAATTCTTATACAGTAATCCCTCGTTTATCGCGGGGGTTAGGTTCCAGAAATAACCCGCAATAAGAGAAATCCGCGAAGTAGGACAACTTTATATTTTACAATTATTCTACATGTTTTAAGGCTGTAAATGCCTCACCACACACATTATAAGCTTTTCTCAGACTGGAATTTTCTCACATTTCTCTCTCGTTTAAACACTCAAACTTTCATAGATTTTCAACAAAATGTATTAATAGTGAAGCGTGGGGGGGGGGACACGGCTCTGGAAGCCCCGCCGGACGCACGAGGGGAGCGGAGACATGAGTCACTGGATCCGTAGGAATCCAGTGACTCATGTGACCCCTTGGAGAAGTACGCAATACATGCACCCCTCATCGTGGTCAAATCCGTGACAGAGCAGCACGACCGGCGCGAGGCCGCGCGAACACCGGGGCTGCGAGCATGAGATCGAACCGCGGCGCCTGGACCGCGTCCTCTCAGCCCGAGCCACAAACCAGCTGCACGAAACCAGCAAAGAGCGGCATGTGGTGGTTTAATCCTGGTTTAGACCTGGTCTAGTCCTGGTTTAGTCCAGGACCAGTCCAGGTTTAGACCTGGTTTAGTTCTGGTCTAGACCTGGTTTAGTCCACGTTTAGTCCTGGTCTAGTACCGGTCTAGTCCCGGTCTGGTCCTGGTCTAGTTCCAGTCTGGTCCCGGTCCCCCCTGCAGCCCCCCATCTATCAATCGGCAAAGGTCTACAGTCTCTTAGCCAATCAGGACGCAGAACACAATGTTACACTATTTACTATAAAAAAAAACAACAAAAAAAAAAAAACACAGTGAACCACGATAGAGCGAGGGACCACTGTATGGTTAAACTATGTAGACATTCCCTGTTGCAACTTGAATTAAAAAAAGTCAAGCTCACTTACATTTTGTCAGCTGAAATGGCATTGGGAAACAACAATTTAAAAAGTCAATTCGGAAAAGTTCTCGTCAGCGTCTTACTCACGTCAAGCAAAGCAAGGTTTTCTCACATGACTTGCAGAAAATTGTGTCTTTAATTGATTTTTATGAACATCTGAGCAGAAACGTATTACTTCCTTTAATCTGCCTGAGGTTCAATGGATGCAATTAACCTCGTATTGAGCGCCAGCACACATCGTTGACCTGTAGACGAGCACCAGTGGATCTCTTTGTGTTGTGTTTTTCACTTAAAGTTAACTTTTGCTTATCAGATTTAATCCTCAGGTTGGAAACGGCTTTAAAAATGCAATAAACTCGGGCTTGTTACAGATTTTTGCAAGTCTAGACACACCCAGTCTCTATACGAAGCTGCGGCCCTTCTTATTCTAATCACAGCAGCAGTATCATTAGTTTTCTCAGCCTCTCCTCTTCATCATCATGTCTTGGAACCAGCACATGCAAATTGTGGGTAAAAGACAGAACTATTATTAAGGTGGCTCCAGTACTGGTATTGGATTTGATATCATGAAGTGTGTTATCTTTTATTGTGAAGCCCAAAACCAATTCACAGATAAACGCTGTTGGTTTATTTTTATTCATAACTGTTGGTATCTGATCTCTATAGTAAAGTGCATTATGTAGATTTTCTCATGGAGTGGAGAACTTTGTCTTCATGGAAATACGTTGCTTGCCCAGTATCCACATTATAACACATTAGGCATTCTTGTGACTTTAATTTCCTCGTTTAATGTACTTTTGCTCGTTTTGGAATTAGTATTTCACATTTTCTAACTAGAAACCATACAGTATCTACATTTGGAAAACACACTAAACTACACTTCCATTTCCAGTGAGGCATTAGAGTTCCCGCTGCTGTCAGCAATGAGAAATAAACCAATGAAGTCCTTAGGAAATATACATGCTAGATGTGTATGTTTTTGAGGACACAGTTTAACAAACAAAAGAGTCCATTGGGGTTTATGAACTTAAAAGCTGCAGGAGAACTGTAGATTTGATCTATGACACAACAATCAGTGGGAAATACAAATGATATACATGTATTATGAGTATTTTTGAAATCTCAGATAAAGATTGCTTTGGATTAATCTATTAATGAAACAAGGATGAATGTAGCAAAATACAAAGTATGGTACAATATGTATATTTTTGATGAGAGGCAACATGGTTAAAAGCTCAAAGTTTAAAGGAGAATTAACTTTTTTTTTTTACAATCTGAGCCTTATTTCGGTAATAAAACAAGTTGTTTTACTCACCCATAGCACTTTGGTGTCATATGGAGCACTTCCAGAGGTGTTTTTGATTAGCGATATCCGTTAGTGATGGGCGGATTGATACCAAAGTATCGATATATCGATCCTGATGGGGTATTTAATATGGATTGATCCTGGTATTAAATTATCGATACCAAGTCATGTTTTCTTACTGACTTAACTTTCAGTTTATTTAGTTCAAATTCATATGTGTTTTGTTCATTATTCAACCATTGCCACTTGTCAGGCACTACTTTTCCTTCCGCGTTCTCACCAAACGTGGGGTAGTACGTCATCCCGCCATAGACTCACTGCTGTGAGATTTCAGTCAAAGCGGCGCGGGGCTGTGGGAGCCATGGGAGACGTGGTGTGGAGTGGAGTGTGGTGTGGAGTTACTTCCACACCGTGGACGACAATGTTGCGAAGTGCAGTGTGTGCCAAAAAATGATCCGATATTGTGGCAATACCACAAATTTAAATAAACACTTGATCATAAATCATAAACCTCAGCATGACGAAATGCTACTGACCAAACGACGACAGGAGGCGAGTCAGGCAGCTCCCTCCAGCACAGCAGCAACAGCAGTACGACAGAGGTCAGTACGACAGAGGTCAGTACGACAGAGGTCAGTACGACAGAGGTCAGTACGACAGAGGTCAGTACGACAGAGGTCAGTACGACAGAGGTCAGTACGACAGGTCAGCTGCCGAGGCGTTTGAGAGAGGGAGAATCCAGGGAACCATCAAGCATGTAGAAGACTAAGAGTCGTGTATGTGAGAGGAGAATGTGTGTGAGAGGAGAATGTATGTGAGAGGAGAATGTATGTGAGAGGAGAATGTATGTGAGAGGAGAATGTATGTGAGAGGAGAATGTATGTATGTGAGAGTGACAATAGTGATACTTCATTTGTTGTCTTTTACAATAGTGCCCAACTTACAATAGATTTATTTTATTTATTTATTTATTTATTTGATAGGGAAAATGCACATTAATGAACATAAGTATAAAACAAATGTAAATATGCCGAATTTTTGCTACAAAACTAGTAGTCCCTAGGCAGGCAAATACATAAAAATACAACGTGCAACACAAGCAGCACAAACAAAAGTCTAGTGGTCACATTTGATGTCTGCATTGCCATTTTCATTTCATCAAAGATTTGTTTTCAGATATCTGGTGTTAGAATGTGTGGAGCTAAGCCCCTGGTGGAGCTTTGTGAAGCCAAAGTATCTAGTTAGAGCCAGGTTAGAGTTTTTCTGTAGTTTTAAAAATGTATGAAAGTATCGGTATCGGTATCGATATCGCGATTCTAACCCTGGTATTACTTGGTATCGTATCGAAACAAAAATAACTGGTAACGCCCATCCCTAATATCCGTAACACGAGTTCTCGGGGCATATAATATATAATATATGCCCCGTGCGGTCTCCAAATAACACAAACTTTAGCACTTTTCAAATCATAGAAGCTCAATGTCTTAGTCTACACTTTCGTTTGAGTCAAAAGTGGCCTGTAATCCGAGATGTATCCATAATTTACAGCTTTGCGTTTCATGTTTGGGTCCCGGGAGCTGAGAGCGAAATAAGCTGTGACTCCGCACATGCGCACTGGCCTCCTCATCTACTCGAAACTATGGATACATCTCAGATTACAGGCGACTTTTGATTCAAACGAAAGTGTAGACTAAGACATTGAGCTTCTATAATTTGAAAAGTGCTAAAGTTTGTGTTATTTTGGTGATTGCAGCGTCGTGCCCCGACCACTCACGTTACGGAGATCGCAAATCTAAAACATCTCCGGAAATGCTCCCTATGACACCAAAGTGTATGGGTGAGTAAAACAGCGTGTTTTATTAGCGAAATATGGCTCAGATTGTAAAAAACGTTAATTCTCCTTTAATGAAACAAGCATAAATGTAGCAAAATACAAAGTATGGTACAATAAGTGTATTTTTGATGAGGGGACAACATGGTTAAAAGCTCAAAGTTTAACAGATGATGCCAAAAAGCCAAGTTACAGAAACATTTAAGTAACCCTTTTATCAACGATGACTCACACACACTACTCGTATAGTCTCTGTTATAAAAAGAATGGTCACCGTCGTAAAACTGAAATCTCAAATGGCATTAGCCCGGTTGTGTCAATACTGTCACATCAACGACGTCTTGAAAAATGAATCTCTTTGGATCCCCATCTCCGCTGGACAAACTGTATAAATATTGTAGTGCCGAAAATGGTCTCTTCCTGTTGTGGACTGAAGGATGGCATGATTTATGTAAAGCAACCATCATCATGCATCGCGGTGAGCCAAGTCCCATCTCTAACGCCCGCGCAACCTTTCACGCTAACGCCAAACAATTCATTAAAGACAATAGCGTCACATCTAAACAAGTGTGATTTCCATACGCAACACTTCACCATTTATCTTTTAATTGCGTCAGAGAATTTCACGTTGCCGGAAATTAATAGAGTCTCTTAGAAAAGCCCTGGAAAGTCAAGAGAATTCTTTTGCATATTCAAAAATGCAAATGAGCCTCCACAGATGAGTCCCAGATTAGAGCCTGGGAACAATATGACACGCGCATGTTGACAGGCTCCATGTCTGTTCTTTACTCTTATATTTGCCCATGAGATGAGCCGTCAGCGTTATTTCATCTAATTGTGTTCTTAATGTGAATTTCACAAAGTATAAATATTTGCGATGTTTACTGATTTTTGGGGACTGTCATATTGGGAGTGAAAGCTGGGGTAGATTTTCAGTAATTTGTTTGGAGACCAGACTGGAAACCACAAGATGATAAAGAAGATTTTGGGGGAAATCTGCCATGGTTGTTGTAAGCAGGCAGTCTGTTCATGGAAATGAGTTAGCAAGAAGGTATACAAAAGTTGAGAAGCAATCTTATTCACTGGTTGTATTTGAAAGGCCCATATTACATAATTTTCTCCAGGTATGTTTTTGATAAGGGAACATTATAACAACTTATGACTTAAAGCTCACAAGAGTCAATTTCACATAATATAGGAGCTTTTAAAGATGCCATCATAAGTAAATGGCATCTTAAAATCTCTATTAGATGACTGCTGAGCTCAATAGGAAATACAAAACAATTAAAGGAGAATTAACGTTGTTTACAATCTGAGCCTCATTTCGGTAATAAAACAAGTTGCTTTACTCACCCATAGCACTTTGGTGTCATATGGAGCACTTCCAGAGATGTTTTAGATTTGCAATAGCCCTGAGCGGTCTCCAAATAACACAAACTTTAGCACTTTTCAAATCATAGAAGCTCGATGTCTTAGTCTACACTTTCGTTTGAGTCAAAACTGGCCTCTAATCCGAGATTTATCCATAGTTTCGAGTAGATGAGGAGGCCAGTGCGCATGTGCGGAGTCACAGTTTATTTCACTCTCAGCTCCCGGGACCCAAACATGAAACGCAAAGATGTAAATTATGGATAAATCTCGGATTACAGGCCACTTTTGACTCAAATGAAAGTGTAGACTAAGACATTGAGCTTCTATGATTTGAAAAGTGCTAAAGTTTGTGGTATTTGGAGACCGCTCGGGGCATATATTACATGCTCGGGGCATTATTATATGCCCCGAGAACTCGCACTACGGCTATTGGTAATCTAAAATGTCTCTGGAAGTGCCCATATGACACCAAAGTGCTATGGGTGAGTAAAACAACTTGTTTTATTACCGAAATAAGGCTCAGATTGTAAAAAACGTTAATTCTCCTTTAATGTCTGGGCTCGGCCATATACAGTAGCATCATCTAAGGATCAGATCACAATTCTGTTTTTGAAAGATTATTGTAACTCAGCACTTTTTTCCTGTTTTAATACACATTTTTCTCTACCAACTCCTCCTAGTATTCATCTTCAAGTCATGATGTGTGTGAGTGACAGGGGGATTTATCCAATCACAAGGAAGTGACCACATGGCTTAGATTGCGTGTTAATGACAAAAAGCTAGTAACTGAAAAAACTGCAAACTGTTCACCCTTAACTTGAGCTGTGCTGAGCTATTTCAAAGAGCAATTTCCCTTTTTAGAATATAGAGTGAATTCTATAGTAGTGTATATGCAAAACAATGGGGGGTGATGGACAGAAAGCTAAATGTATATGTACTTTGAGAAAATGAGGGTAATGAGTGGGGGAGGTGGATTATACAATGGAAATCCCACTGGGGGAGGCTGAACCGCACTGGAGAGAATGGTATACTCGTTGGTCTATATTCATATTAAAACAGCAATGAAAAAAAAAAAAAAAAAGCTATATGCATAACAATGCAGACCAATCAACCCCCCCCCCCTCCCAACAAAACAAGGTTACCCAAGAATGAGGGACAAAGTATATTAACTGTACAAGGACACAAATTGCAATACAGTGGTACCTCACCTTACGAATGACCCAACAAACGAAAATTTCAAGTTACGAAACGCCTTCATGGTAAATTTTGGTCTCTAGATACGAAAGAAAATTCAAGTTACGAAACGCGAAATCTCAAAAATTCAAATAATGCGCGCTCAGCCACACACATTATACGCTTTTCTCAGACTGGATTTAAACTTTTCTCACATTTGTCTCTGTTTAAACACTCAAACTTTCATAGATTTTCAACAAAATTATTAATAGTGAAGTGTGGGGGGAAGGGGGAGGGGGGAGAAGACTGCGCTCTGACACGTGTGATAGCGCAGCATGACCCGGCGCGGGGCTGACAGCAGGTCTAGACCAAGGTCTAAACCTGGACTGGACCAGAACTAAACCTGGACTAAACCAGGACTAGACCAGGTGGATTAAAGCGCCGCGTGCGGGTCTATTTCCTGGTTTCTCACGAGTCACAGCTGAGGCGAGCAGCGAGGAGGGAACTGCACGCAGTCCAAGCGCATGTGAGCGAGAGCCATGCAAGAGCCGCGGTGGTCTGGACTAAACCAGGACTAAACCTGGACTAAACCAGGACTAAACCTGGACTAAACCAGGACTAAACCTGGACTAAACCAGGAGGAGCCGCGCTCACATGTGCTCAGACTGCTCAGACGGTCCCCTCCTCCCTGCTGTCTCCTCCTCGCTGCTCGCCTCAGCTGTGACTCGTGAGAAACCAGGAAATAGACCCGCACGCGGCGCTTTAATCCACCTGGTTTAGTCCAGGTTTAGTCCAGGTTTAGACCTTGGTCTAGTCCTGCTGTCAGCTCTGCGCCGGGTCATGCTGCGCACACGTGTCTGCGCAGTTTTCTCCCCCCTCCCGCTTCCCCCCACACTTCAATATTGATACGTTTTGTTGAAAATCTATGAAAGTTTGAGTGTTTAAACGAGAGACAAACGTGAGAAAAGTTTAAATCCAGTCTGAGAAACCAATCAGGACGCAGAACACAATGTTACACTATAAAAAAAGTTACACTATAAAAAAAAAAAACTTGGATCGGGGCCTTGGAACGAATCAGGGTTTTTCCATTGAAATAGCTACTCAACTTACGAATTTTTCAGGTTACGAAACCACTTCTGGAACGAATTAATTTCGTAAGGTGAGGTACCACTGTATTTGTATTTGTTGAATTATGCCATTCAAGATGCTTTTGAGTAGTTTTTTTTATGGCAGTGTTATGTTTTCAAACTCAAATAAGAGACATATGTGACCGACCGCAGGATTTCAGGACACATTGGCTCCCGGAGTTGTTTTGAGTTATTCACAGATTCTGAAAGTACAGATTCTAAGCTTTCCAATGATGTCTTACACATGAAAATCTGACCACATTTGAAGAAGTTGTCGCTATTTGAAAGCAGGCACAGCAGATTTTCGAAAGCCCTGAAAAAAGCTCCCAAAGTTTTCCTCTGGACGTGTCCCGAACCTGTCCCAAAGGTCTCCCGAACATGTCATGTGTTCATGTAGAAGTTAAAAGTCCATTTTCATGTCCTTATTGTCTCGCAGTGCCGCTTACATATGCAGGAGCTCTTCACAGCTGATCGGCGTACAGGGAAAACACATCGGCGTTTCTCGCAACGGGATTGGCGGGCGCGCGAGCTTGGCAAAATATGTTGATTTATACACGCCCTGTTTCTTTCCTCAAAAATAAGCCTATTTGAAATAAAAAATGTATGTTTTTAACGTCACTAATGCTGTTATCTGAAACATGGAGAGGCTTCTTCATGATCTCAACTAGCACGTTCTGCAAAAAAACGAAAATCACAAAAAAAAACAAAAAACAAAAAAACAACGCATTTTCTGAGAATCTGTAATGCCGACTTGTGGGCTTGAAATCCGTGGTGCGTCACATATTATTTAGCATGCATTTGTAATGAATGCGATTTTATGGTAGAAAAGCTCAGAACAAGCCTGGAGACGATTTCTGCACTTAAAAAGTACATCCAATTTCTGATTATGACGTAACAATTCACGGAAAACTGAAACTGAGTGACTTATTGAGCTTTAGACCAAGACAGCTTCGCAAACAGGATTAATGAAAAAACACAACTTCAAGTATATTTTTACTGAAAGAACAACTTTATAACATTACTTCAATGTTACTCTTGCTCAAACAATAAAATGTTATATTTCCATTAAATCACCTAAAGAAACACCCATTCATTCCTCCTGAGAACCACGCTGTATCTCGTCACCCTTTACAAAACATGCCCTTGAAGCCATCACGCTCTGTACACGATTTTGAGAAGCACTCTTGACTTGGCTTAGCTCCCGTTTTCTTTCCGAGAGTCTTTCAGAACGAGAGGCGTGCTGACACATTAACGCAGTCAGGCTTAATACGACTCCGCACCCACGTTTACCGCATCGCTGGGAGGAGATATTAGCAAAACCATAATGAATGTGAGATGACACATGCGCTACAGCATTAATTCAGGGAGGTCAAATTAATAGTCATCTAATTCTGCCACGGGGCATTCTTCTTCGCTTTTGCATATTTACAATTCATGCAGAAATCATCGCACCGACTGCTCCTTATCTTGGTATGCGCGTTCTTTGACCTCCAGAACCCACAAAAACAATACCCAATGCGAATAATGATGATTAACTGCAGGCGTTTCTGTAATTAATGAAAATTACCGGTGAATCTATAATTAATGTGGAAGAGCGAGGGAAAAGTCATCGCCAACTCTGGTGCGATTAGCGTGCAGAAAGAGGCACTTATCAAGGGAGGAATGAACGGATTGGGGACATGCATCTCTGTCATGTAATCCAAACCCTCATCATTTAGTGTTCAATAAAACCGAGAAAAGGCAAAGTTAGTGTGACTTTCTCAAACAACGATGGAGAAATTAAAACCCATTACAGTTATCAAGAATACACATACAGGGAACACGAAAAAGATGGAATACATAAAGGTTCAAATATTGTGTAATGTCATATACTAGCGTGGCGTGATGCATTTTTAGACTACTATGGCATCTGATGTAAACAAAGTGACGTGACCAAGCCAAGCTATAGGTCAGATCTGTGTAAAGGTGTGCAATCTCAGAGTAAGAATGCATGTTTTTCAGAGGATTCTTTGTAAAACTAAACTCTAGAACACAGTCCATGGAGCTCGCTGGCACCATCAACCGGGATGAAGAAGCATTCCTCCTTTCACACACCTGGGACACTCTTCTGCCAGGTCCGTTAGGCTGACCACACCTATAGGAAGTAACAACAGCTGATATACAACATGCTAACACGTCAAGGTAAGTACATCTCACTAATAAACTTATCAAAAAGAACCTATATAGCTATCGTAAAGAAAGACGAGATGAATGTTACCAAAGCACAGGAGGCATTGAAGGTTTGTGGAGATGCAAGCCCGCTCACATTAAGGATTCATGCTTTTCTAAGTTTTCCTGTGCAATATAAAGGGATAGTGCGGTTTTTTAATTTTTTTTTATGTTAATCTGTATGGGTTTCCTTCTAAAAGTTACGTGTGTTGACACCGGCTTACCTCTGACACTCTCAGCTGATCCCGGTTCGGCTCGCTTTCTGGAGCCCACGTAAGTAGTTCCGGTAACTTCCCTGGAACATGAAATAAAGCTTGTTTTTCTTCTCAAAACAAAACAGAAAGGTGGTATATTTGCTTCCCAAACAGTTGTCCACGAAACATCCAGCAGCGTATTTCGCATTTGCGTATTGTCTCCACTCGTATCACTACGCCCATGTTAACTCTACCAGCCTGTTCACTTGTAATTTTCGGCGTAGACATCCGCTGAAGGTGAACAGGCTGATAGAGGTTACATGGACGTAGTGATACGAGTGGAGAGAGACAATACGCAAATGCGAAATACGCTGCTGGATGTTTCGTGGACAACTGTTTCGGACGCAAATATATCACCTTTCGGACAAATGTTTTGTTTTGAGAAGAAAAACAAGCTTTATTTCATGTTCCAGGGAAGTTACCGGACCTACTTACGTGGGCTCCAGAAAGCGAGCCGAACCGGGATCAGCTGAGACTGTCAGAGGTAAACCGGTGTCAACACACGTGACATTTAGAAGGAAACACATACAGATTAACATTTAAAAAAAAAAAAAACGCACTATCCCTTTAAAACATCAAATAATTTTTTTTTTTTTTTTAAAGCTTTTAGGTAAGGCTATTTTATGGCTAAGAAGTTGTGGACGAGTTGTGTTGTGAGCTGTGAGACTTGAAAAACTGATCCCTCTGGGTTAAGAATGTTCCCTGTCATCTTCATCCACCGTGCACTACAACAGATTTCCTGCAGTGTTTCTTTATAGCTGAAATAAGCTTATACACTGGAGCTGAAAATACAACTCACACAGAGCCAGGGGTCAATGGGATTTGTGAGAGCCCTTGACAGCAGAGAAATGCCTGCTCTGCATGTTCCCTGAGCCGGGCCGGCATTACAGAACTGCTGTGATTGTCTCCAGTGCTCTGCTTTCACCTGCTCTGACAGTAACCGCTGTTTAACTTTTGTGGCCCTATCGACAAGGTCTGTCTCCACTCTGCAGGACATCTGAGGCACATTCCTCCAATCAGAGACGAGCTGACAATCGAAGAGGTGATGAGTCTGTGACCAGCACAACGTTGATTGATTTTTGAAGGCGCTGTAGCTGATTTTGTCTTTAGAACGTCAAAAACAAAACTAGTTCATCTTAAAAGATTTGCAAAGTTCTTCCTCAATTACCTTATACATTCTAGAGTTTTGCCATCACGGTAAAGCTAACAACCAGCATGCTAATCACACACGTCCAGATTATTGGACAGACAGACTTCAGACTCAAGACTTATTTTGACCTCAAGATCTGCTTATACAGTATCTGAACTGAAATACATGACAAACAAAAAATAAATTACAGGACCTTTAATTGTTTTAAATCTTGCAGGTTGCAGGAGGAACTGTCAGACATGCTTGAGAAAAAATGAATAAGGGTTTATACATAGTAGTTAAGTAAATTAAAAGGATTTCCAAGTAGCAGACCTTGTGAATGGCTTTCAATAAGGCGAAGATGGATGAGTAGGGCCAATTGCAAAAGGCTGACGCTGGGACCATTTGTTTGGAATCCTTTCTGTGAAATTAAATCCTCAACAGATTATGAGAGAATGGTATTACATGGTCGAGGAGGCAGGGATGGGAAAATGAAATGATTCCAAATGGGGAGGAGAGCCAGTGTTTTCTCTTAGTGGAAGTAATGCTCCCTGCTGATGACACTATCCTGGGCACAACAGGTCTGCACACGGCTTGAAATTGAATTCATTATAGCGCAAAATGTTAGTTGTTGTTTGTGCTGTATGCAAGGCTGAGTGAGTGTGACAGCCCTCCCTTCCCTTACGCTACCGTTTGCTTTTAAAAACAGATTTTTTTAATGGACAAAAACGGAAAATGTAGCCGTCAGTGGATCAGAGTTTGGGTTCAAAAAGACTTGCTTTGTTTCCCTTGACAAATTCTACTTGATGGGACTTCAATGACCTTAAAGGAGAATTAACATTTTTTACAATCTGAGCCTTATTTCGGTAATAAAACAAGTTGTTTTACTCACCCATAGCACTTTGGTGTCATATGGAGCACTTCCGGAGATGTTTTAGATTTGCGATCTCCGTAATGTGAGTTCTCGGGGCACATGTTTGCGGTCTCCAAATAACACAAACTTTAGAACTTTTCAAATCATAGAAGCTCAATGTCTTAGTCTACGCTTTCGTTTGAGTCAAAAGTGGCCTGTAATCCGAGATTTAGCCATAGTTTCGAGTAGCTGAGGACGCCAGTGCGCATGTGCGCAGTCACACCTTATTTTGCTCTCAGCTCTCGGGACCCAAACATGAAATGCAAAGCTGTAAATTATGGATAAATCTCAGATTACAGGCCACGTTTGACTCAAACGAAAGTGTAGACTAAGACATTGAGCTTCTATGATTTGAAAAGTGCTAAAGTTTGTGTTATTTGGAGACCGCAAATATATGCCCCGAGAACTCACGTTATGGCAGGGCTCTCAAGTCTCACGCATTGAGAGTGTGACACATGCAATTCAACGTGTTCACACGCTCACACGCCACACATGGTATTTCTCACGCACAGCGCTTCTGTGCCCAGAAATTTGGTTAGATAATGCAGGCACCGTGCGTTTTCAGCCGCTCCTCGGAAAAAATTGTTCACTCGCAAAAAAAAAAAAACATCACAACAGCGTCAAGTTACATTTCTAACCACGACTGTACCGGAAAAGAGAAAGGTAAAACTTCAAAATAAAATGTTCTAGTTGCGTTTTAAATTAGTTGTTAAGTTCCGCTCCAAACATTTCAGTGACTTGTATTTTTGTTGACATGTTTTTGAATATTGTACTGAAAATAGTTCCATTACAGGAGGATTACAGTGAATTAGAAGAGAAAAGACCGTAGACGTGTGTGGGTGCGATTTATACAATTGTTGAAATGACTCTTGTATGTTGACTAGAGCTGCTAGCGTAGCTTGAACATTCGTGGTATCAAGATATGCCGCATCTATGTGACGTAAACGCGTACCGACGTGAGCAGATCTGACCAGTTTTGCGTCTTGGGCAGTTTACACGGAGACGCTACAGCGGAGCGTATTTAACTTTTCCACTCTGGAGGGTGGTTTCAGATTTATGCGTTTTTAGGCCCCAAAAACGCCGTCACCGTGTAAACAAAAGGCACTTCCGATAAAATATTTTGGCGTTTTTACCCGTAAGCGTTCTTGTGTAAACAGGCCCTAAGATCCATGATCCAGATCTGCCAATATTTATCACTTGTAATCATTTCATTATTTCAGTGTTTAAAGGCTGTGTACCAAATTTTTTCCCATGTATATGACCCAAATGTCTTGTCTTGTGGTCAAACGAAGTCAGCTGTGTGCTGTCTGCATCTAATTGTCTGATAACTGAACTGTCTGATAATCAGGATTTGAATATTAGCATGCTAGCTGTTGTTAGCTTTACTAACAACATGAAAACTCAGGTCTTGTTTCTGAATGTTGTGAAATGTGCTCATAAACTAATCCCAGTGAATAATTAGGTTGCTTGAAATGCATACAGTAAGGATTAATTTTGGTTAAGAAGCAAAATGTATGTTGTTGCACCTAATTTTTAGTATATCTATTAACATTAACTCTTGACCTTTTTAACAGTTTGCAGTGGTCCAAACACCTCTCAAGTTATTCAGCACCGGAATCACCACGTCATCCTTTCTTTACCAAAAATGCCTTTGCTTCAAGTAGACTGTGTCCTTAAAATACAGCATTCCCTGTCATTTGCTAAAGTTTAATATGTTTAATATGTTACTTGTTGTTTTCAAGTGTGGGCAAATTCTGAGAGAGAAGTTAGTTTGACATAGAGATTGTGATTCCAACCAACATTACAATTTTCAGTGCATCTGGTACACATAAAGGTCAAGGTCAGTAAGCTAAGTGATACAGTAAGTAGCTGGCAGAGACTGGTAGTGCCCACGCAGAGTTTTAAAGAGACTGTAGGAGGACGTCAGAAATGATCAATGTTACAGTGAAAGCCATGATGTATGAGCAACAGTGTAATGTTGAATTTTATATAATTGTATTTGCTTAACTTTTAAACTTGCCCTACAAGACAAACCAGAATACTTAATAATAGAAGATATTTAAGAAAATATATATATATTTTTAAGAAGCAATCAATCTAGATTTATCATGCTGATTCCAAAAGTATAAGGAAGACACATTGACAGATGTTATCATTAATGTTATCATTAACCTTTCTGGTGGCGGCTCCACCACCCGCTCGTCTCCATGCTGATAGTTACTTGAGTATTCCACAGTATGGTATTATAGTATCTTGTATATTGAAGGCAAGTGTATTGCTCATTGGAGGCATGGAGACTGAGTGGCTAGTTCGATACCTGCGTCACCTGGGCCTTTCTGTGTGGAGTTTGCATGTTCTTCCAGCAAAAACATGCTCCATAGGTATCATCCTCCAGCTGAGGTCCTGACCAAGCCTAAGCAACAAGATCATGGAGATGAGTCCCCAGGCACCTGAAAGTTGTGCTGCACTGCTTCTGAAAAGAATGGGTCAAATGCAGAGAAATAATTTCCCTACAGGGATAAATAAAGTATAATAATAATAATACAATAATAATAATAATAATAATAATAATAATAATAATAATAATAATAATAATAATACAAAAAAATGGTGATGGAATTTAGTGATTGACAACATGCTAATGAATAAGATGGATAACTTTCCACCTGAAAATTTCCATTGATTTTATTTTTTTATTTTTTTTAAGTTTAACTTTTTTAAAGATCCCATGACATGGTACTTCTTGATGCTTTTATATGGCTCCTTAATGGTTCCCCAATACTGTAAATGAATCCTTCTTCAAAATCAACACTCAGTGCATGAGAAACAGAGATAAGATGAGAAAGAGTCATAAATATCTCTCTCAAACACTTTATTCTGGGCGTTGTTGCTTGAATTCAAATGAGGAGAAAAGAGCTGGCCTATAGTAGAGGGTGGGGGCGTGGCCAAACTCTCCGCTCTCCGCTGTCAGCTCTCAGCTGATCCACTTCCGTGTTTTTGCACGGGGGGGGATTTGAAGCGTTCCATTGAAAAATAAACACATTTCCACAGAAAATAAAATTAAACCACTGCTGTTCAAAGGTCCAGAGGCTCAGATAAAGGACTTCCGAGCCTAGAAACACTTGGAAAAATGCATTTCGCATTGCCTAGCGCATTCGCAGTCCAAACTCTCTAGGCGTGATTTACAGAGACGCTGAGTACAGACAGACGGGGGTGGAACTGCATTTGCATTTCTTTTTTCGATCTGACGTCAATAAGGTGCCTTGTTCAAACTCGCCCGTTTGAGCTCCAATTTTTTGTAACGCAGAAAAGGATCACAAATGCTCAGTTTAGACATTTCACAACTTTTAACCATGGGGGGGGGGGGGCTAAACAGGGTAGGGGAGCTCACATTAACATTCAAAAACCTCAGAAAGTGAAAATTTCATGCCATGGGACCTTTAAAGATTACAAAAATGAGTCTGCGTTTGACCTATCCTGCTGAGGCAACCTGACAGGAACAGTGTTAACAGTTCTGCCATTCCATACTTTCAGATTGGATCTAGCTCAAGACCAAGTTAAGAACATACAAACTCCACACAAAATACATACCTCAGGATCTTGGTATCATCTTCCTGTGAAAAAGGGAGCTAAATTACCACTGTGCTAGTAGAAACTCAACAATTTCTGGATAAAGATCTTGAATTCTAAAATGATTATTCACTTCCTTGTTAAAATTACCATCTCAAACTTGTCCTTCATTTTTGTGCAGTGCTGCTGGCAGTCTCCCATGTCCCCAAATCTTGGCCAGGAGGCGGTGTGTACAGAGCTGGTATTTGGTGTTAATCTGATCAGAGCTGAGAGATAAGGAATGCTTGGACTATATGTCATCGCCCGGGCTATAGATGAAGCTGGTGTACGCCAAACATTTACACAGAAACGCACAGGCTATTCCGGGACGATGGCAGATGGTGAACTGATAGTGGCCAGTATATGGGTTTCAAAATTTCTATTCTTGTTGCCAATACCGTACAGGCTGTCCACTTTACCAGCACACTGCAAGCAATAATGCTCTGGAATGAGGACAGATGCCTCTCATTGGATAATCAACTCAACCGATAATAGAGTCAAAATGAGAACCCTAGACGACTGTAACAAGCTTTGATTACAGAGGCCGCGCTAATTCCGATCCAAGATGGTTCCTAAAGCTGCCAGCTCATTGCCGATTGCCGTTAGAAAATTTAATCAAAAATTCTGGAAGCGCCTCGCAAACATCCCACTATCCGTCCGTACCTCTACTTGTTACCCGATTAAAAGCGTATCACTCCACAACACCGAAACATCCATCTGCTATGCTACGAGGTGCCATGTGCTTGCTAGCGTGTGTGTGGGTAAACAGTGAAGCTTATTCGCCCAAGTGTGGATTACCCAAAAAGTGTAAACAAATAGCAAGTAATCCGTCAGGGGGAGATGGCGGCCCCAAGGGTGAAATGTCCCTAACTGTGCATGCTTTATTTGTGTAGCAGTTAGGAGGCGACATGCGTTTGTAATCACCAAATGTTGCTGACTCCTGATGGAACATGGCGTGGAAAGCTGTTAGGGACGATGAGCGCCGTTAACTCCCAGTCAGGACTACATGTACTGCCACGTTCTGAGGGAAATTTACAATCTGCTGGCGAATACACTGACAGAGTTTAGGCTGTCAAAGGGACATATTAGTGTCAGGCATGAGGATAGTGTGCAGTTAAAGACTGGGCTTGTATACGGTTTTGTAGTGGAGAGAAAAGCGTACTAAGATGGTATACTGCCATTGCTGAGTTAAACATTCTGGGTTGTTTAATTAGAATTACTGTTTTATATTTACAGTTTTTGAAAACCATGGTTGTAGAAAATATTTCAGGGACAAATTAAATGCTTTCATCTTTTCAATATAAATTTGGTCAATTTCACTGCTCGTAGAGTCACTCTGCACAGAATCAAAAAGAATTATCTCAGCAAGTCTGTGGAACCTTTATTCAGGCTTCAATTGAAGACATGTACATGCGGATGTGCTTATATTTTTTGTGCCTTGATTGGTTTTACATAGTATTCACTCAATGTTTCTTCCTCCTAACTTGGTTCACACTATACTCACACTGAACTGATAGCAATATATATAAATCACTCTGAACTGAGTTCTATACGTTTATCAAAATGGCATTCACTGAAAACAATCTGGAAAAGGTGGAACATTGTGATGCATATTTGTATCTGATTGGTCAAAAGTTAAATGGTTAAATGGGACAGTTTTTCTTGATGTAGTTGATTAGATAATATAAGATAAGATAAGACTTTATTGATCTCACACAGGAGAAATTCACTTGCCACATTGGCTCCAGGCAGTTTAGTGCAAAGAAAGTTGAACAAAAAAGTGCATACAGACAAGATAAGTAATAATAATAAAATAAAGTAAATAAAAATTGCATGTTTATACAGTCTGATAGCGGTGGGGATGAAGGATCTGCAGTAGCGTTCCTTCTTGCACTGGGGGTGCCTCAGTCGGCTGCTGAAGGAGCTGCTCAGCTCCTCTACAGTCCGGTGCAGAGGGTGAGAGGTGAATCAAATATATTTTGCCCAGAACAGCTGTAATGTAGAAACAGCTTTTTATTGCCCTTCTGGAAGTAAGGATGATGGGCAGTTGGCAGGCTAGATGTTTTTAGCAGTTGTGTGAGGCCCTCTGTTTGGCCTCTGAAAGTTGTGAAAAGCACTTATAAGTTCATCACGCTGAATAAATTGGGATGCTCAGAATTAGGAAAGTGAGAAATAATTTTGGATCATTGCAAACAGTTTAAAGTTAACCTGTTTTTTGAGACAGTCAAAATCATTAGCAGTGCCTTTTAATACACACAGTATGTCTGACCAGTGCATACTGCCATTGTGTCCTTGAGCAACACCATTTTAGTAACTGGGGGTCTGACGGACCAACACTGTGGGAGGCTCTTTTCTGTTAGTCTACCCCAGGATAACGCCACCAAGTTTGGAGTGCATGAATGTCGCACGAAACAGCAAAACAACTTTGAGCCTCTGGAAAAGCATTATAAGCTTTAATGAAAATTCTGCATGGATTAAAATGTGTAATATGTATCACATTAAATATTTATGTATTTGGTTGAAAACCGATATGTTCTAAGCTAAATATGCCATTGCACTCCCTAAGTGAGACTTGCAACCCCACAGCTAACACAAAGAAACCAGTGGGAATATTGTAACATTTCTGGCAGCGAAAGTGAAAGAAAGGTTGAATTGTGAAGAGATTTGAGACTCTTTGAGATTCTAGGGGGAATCCAGTCCTCATGTGAGCATTTAAATCCATTAGAGAAAGGCCAAGCACAAGTGTAATTGAAGCCAACTCCTCAGAGGCACTACCTGGGCCACTGCTGCAAACCTGGACCATGTTGCACAGGCTTATCAAATAAAGTTTTAATGATTTCTTATTTTCCCCGGTCCCCCATGTACATGAACGCACAGCCAATAAAGAAGGGGGCAATGCTAGAATGGCTATCAGATAGAGATTCACTGTCTGGACTTGAGGAAGGAGAGGCGGTCATTAGTCACAGAACTAATCGAATCAATGTTGTTGTGCAGTGCAGTGGAGACAGCCGCAACGCATCACAGAGCGCTATTATTCTTAGTCATGTTCTCATACAGGGGGGGAAAGGGCCAATCAAAACACACGATTCCGCTTCCTTCTCCGAGTAGGCCAAGCAAAGGTGGCTACAAGCTCATATGACACGAAAATATGGACGGTTGTCAAGGTGGCACGAAGTACAGGATCGCTGGGAGAATCCATAAATCAAATGATATAGGAAATGGTTGATCGAAGCTTGGATGAAATTGGCTTTGGAGGTCTGTGTTTGTTTTTTTGTACCATAGTGGGAAATTGAGATAATAGATGGATTGCATATCAGTTTAAAGATTCTATATTATGCAAAATTGACTCCTGTGAGGTTTTAGCCATGTTAGAATGTTGTTACCTCATCAAAAACATAGTTGGAGTTGTGTTTTGTTTCATTCACACATGTTGAGGAATGCTTTATTAGTCCATCTACAGGTCCAAAACTCAAAATGCTCTGTTCTGCCTTGTGATGTCATGAAGTGGTAGTTTTCAAGTTAAAGGAAAAGTAATGTTTTTTACAATTTGAGCCTTATTTCGGTAATAAAACAAGTTGTTTTACTCACCCATATCACTTTGGTGTCATATGGAGCATTTTCAGAGATGTTTTAGATTAGCGTTAGGCTAATGCCGTTAGCCTAGCGCGACTTATAGACATAGCTTGGGGCATTCCCCGAGCATGTAATATGCCCCGTGCGGGCTCCAAATAACACAAACTTTAGCACTTTTCAAATCATAAAAGCTCGATGTCTTTAGTCTACGATTTCGTTTGAATCAAAAGTGGCCTGTAATCCGAGATTTATCCATAGTTTACAGCTATGCGTTCCATGTTTGGGTCCCGGGAGCTGAGAGCACAGTCCGCACATGCGCACTGGCGTCCTCATCTACTCGAAACTATGGCTAAATCTCGGATTACAGGCCACTTTTGACCAAACGAACGTTTAGGGTTAACGTTTTATTACCGAAATAAGGCTCAAATTGTAAAAAAAACGTTACTTTTCCTTTAATAGCTTCCTTTTCTTTCAGTGGAGATCCGCAATCCCACAGCCATTATCTGTGGAGTTTAAAAACACAGCCTAAATATGCAGGGTTTGTGTGCTACGTGTGTGAATGAGGGGAAAAAAAACAAAGCTTCAGGTATTTTAATGAAGAAACAAGATTAAAACATGGATCAGAAAGCAGTGTAACATGGGCCCTTTTTAATAATAGCCAAAGGAGAAAATACTGTTGGATTGTAGTTAGGATTAGTATTCTTTGAATTGTGCTGAAACAGGAAGTTTAAGACCAAAAGCCAAGCACTACTTTCTGCTACTTCAAATTTAAAATGCAGTCCTTTTCTTTCTTTTTTTCCCTCAACATATGCATGCTAGGTAGCCCTGGCACAGATTCTGGCTGAGAATGTGGAGCAGGATCCCAAAGTACTGCATTGTTGTGTCTCTCCGGGTATAAGGACAGTTTGCCCCTATAACATTGAAAGATGAGTCAAAAACAGAGAACAAATTTCCCCTAAGACAACTTGCCTTACCCTTACCTTGAACTTAAGTAGTAAAGCCCATAATAAGAGTTTGGAATCTGGACTCCTACCAGCCTAGCTATAAATGTCTACGCTGTGCCTGATGATCAATCATTTTCAGTGGCCTAAGAGCTAATAGGTGCATATTTCCTTGCTGTTTATTCTATTCGTAACTCACACTGTACATAATAGTCATTCATTTATTGTACATAACAGTTCCGTAGCCCTTTATTTTATTCTTATTGCACAGTATTGTTTTTAAAGGTGTATTGTGTAACTTTTTGGTTGGGGGTGTGTCACCTGTTTGTTATTTATTTGCCTGCAATATTCCACAGTATGACATTAAACAGCTCTACCTTACGTGTATTAAAAGTGGCTGGGCGCTCCCTTAGAGACAAGGTGTAGAGCCGTTTCTCCTCCACGTCGAGAGGAGCCAGTTGAGGTGGCTCAGGCATCCGGAAGGCTCTGGGGAAGACCCAGGACACGCTGGAGGGACTCTGTCTCTCGGCTGGCCTGGGAATGCCTTGGGGTACCCCCGGAGGAGCTGGAAGAAGTGTCTGGGCTGAAGGAAGTCTGGAAGTCCCTGCTTAGACTGTTGCCCTCGTGACCCAGCCCCGGATAAGCAGAAGAAATGGATGGATGGTTTTATAGCTAGAAAATATCAAGAAAAAGTGGCATTCTGACTGAGTGTGGTTGCCTGTCCACAGATCTGACCTGTAACTTGGTCTTCATGAAGATAGAAAGGTTTAATGCCATTCTGTGAAACATTCCAGACACAGCAATAATGTCTCCATGGAGAAAAGCATTCAAATGACCCTCCAGCAGAAAAGTTACACAATGCACCTTTATTTTTTTAGTGCCTATTTCTATTCTTGCTGTTCTTAAAGGAGAATTAATGTTTTTTTATAATCTGAGCCTTATTTCGGTAATAAAACAATTTGTTTTATTCACCCATAGCACTTTGGTGTCATTTGGAGCATTTCCGGAGATGTTTTAGATTTGTGATATCCATAATGTGAGTTCTCGGGACATATGCACTTTAGCACTTTTCAAATCACAGAAGATCGCTGTGTCAGCGTAGACTTTAAGTGGAGTCAAAAGCGGCCTGAAACCCGATATCCATCTATAGTTTCATTTGATGACGTCATCATAGAGGACAGTGCGCATGTGCGCAGTCACAGCTGTTTTGCAGATAAGAAGATAAAACTTTTCTGTTGCGAGTGACACATGGCAGAAGATTGGGACTTTGAGGCTGAAGAGGACTTATGGAGGACTGAGGACTGAAGAGGAGTATACGGATGAGGAGACAGAATGGATACGGAAACAATGAAGCGGAGACAGTTTTAGGAGCAGCAGAGAACAGCCATCGGTTTCGCATTACTTCTCAGAATCGTGCGCTGAATCCGCTGGCCTTCTTTCTTTACCTTTGCTGGTAAAAAATCGTCCTGACTGAAGTGGGTACTCTAAACACGATGGTCCAAACGTCTTACAGCTTTGCCTTTCATGTTTGGGTCCCGAGAGCTGAGAGCGAAATAAACTGTGACTGCGCACATGCGCACTGTCCTCCTCATCTACTCGAAATTATGGATAAATCTCGGATTACAGGCCACTTTTGACTCAAACGAAAGTGTAGACTAAGACATCGAGCTTCTATGATTTGTAAAGTGCTAAAGTTTGTGTTATTTGGAGACTGCAAACATGTGCCCCGAGAACTCACATTACGGAGATCGCAAATCTAAAACATCTCCGGAAGTGTTCCATATGACACCAAAGTGCTATGGGTGAGTAAAACAACTTGTTTTATTACCGAAATAAGGCTCAGATTGTAAATAATGTTAATTCTCCTTTAAACTCTATATTGCAACACTGACATTTCCCCAATATGGGACAAATAAGCAAGGTGGATACTTGGCGCAAACATACCATTATTTTACCCCAGATAAGCATGTTCAACAGCCACCGGCCAGAGCAGTGGTATGGAGTCACGGTAATGCTAACAACAACTAGCATGCTAACGGCACTCCAGTGTTACTACTAGAACCAGCGTCTTTATTAAGTCATTTTAGATGAATATTGTGATTTAAATTGTCAAAATTATAACAGTGATCCACAGGAGTCATAGATTATTGCTATAGCAGCCTTCTTTAAACAAACTGGGTACAGCGTCTACATTTCCAGATTACTTTATAAAGTGATCAGGTCATACCAGGCCACTCTACTAGATCTATACTGCAAAACAAGAAATATATAGGCTTTCATCACTTTTAAGTATACTTCAAGCCCTATTATATTCCTCTTGGTAATGATTCATCCAGACTAGTCCACGTCATTTAGATGTTTTTCCATTTGATGTAAGCTATCTGTCAGGGGGGTTGTTTTTGTCATTTTCTCCGTCTGCCATTTCTTCTAATCTACATAGTCTTTCTTGGCAGTGCATTTAACTTTGCAATAAAAGTGAATGTGTCCAACCAGGCACACTGTTGCTTATAAGCTCTTACCTATAAAGCACATTTAAGTATCAGCAGTGCGCCTGTCTCCCGTGGTGTTGGAAACTGTTGTGCTTGGGCTCTGATAATGTCTGAGGCTGGATGAAAGGGGAGAAGACCACTTTGAAGACGTGGCTCCTCTGGTTCACATGGGGTCACTCAACATCCAACTTCAGAGCCACAGCACCCACGAGGAGTCGGCGCATTAAACAATAAAGTTTAGGGTGGTTCATGCGCTGCCAGCCTTAAAGGGATATGCCACCCCCAGGTCAAATACAGCCGTATCACGCAGCACGCTGCCAGGGGAATCCCAGTTACGCACCGGGAAGAGAGTTCCCCTGTTGCACAACGTGCTGCGTGATACGGCTGTATTCTTCCGCACTGGAAAATAGTTCCCACCCAAAATGACCAAGTCAAGCTCTCCGTGTTGATTTGCACATTTATTTGCACTCGATATGAATGCACACTACACACAAAGTAATTGGGAAACGCATCGAGCAAATTAATTCCTTTTGGCCGAAATCTTTCTCTGGCGACGTTAGACTCCAGTCTAAGGCGGAGGAGCTGCAGATACCGCGGCGGTCAGTGGCGACAGACTCGGACAATGGCTGGGTGAGCAGGAAAACGCTTTCCACCACTTATTTTAGTCTCTGGACTGTGGGGAGATGCCCAAATTTGACCTGGGGGTGGCATATCCCTTTAACGGACAACAATGATAGCTATTATGATGGACAGTACTATTTCATTTGTCCAGGTTCACTTTCCTGGGACTGTCGCAGGGGTGTAGGTTGTGGAAATCAGAGCTGCCAAGATGTTTATGGCGCACAGGATATTTTGTAGAGGTTTTCTAATATTGGTTGGTTATCCACCAATAGCACGGGGCTTCTTTAAGTTGGCATTAAATTCAATTCAGAGTTTAATTTTTGTTATCTTTTTTCTGTCGCTGTCATCACATCATAACATGTCATACTTCCTTCCATACCTCAACCAATCACCTCCTAAGCCACTGACACTCTTCGCCCCCTCGTTTTCACATTGTTTTGCGCTATCTCCAGTGTTTGGAAGTAACTGAATGTCCCGAGAATAGTACTGTGAATACTCATTTTGAGTACCTGTATTCCAGTACAGTTACCTTTTCATTTAGTGGTATTCAGAATACAGTTACTTCTCTAAAATCAGACAGCAGTAATACATTTATAGTCTCTGATCATGTAGTTTAGGCTTTAAACTGTATAATCAAATAGACAGCTCAGCTTTTGTGGTGAGTACATGTGTGGATAGGAAAATGCTTTAAAAACTTAATACTATACTACGTTTTTACACTATAATTTAAATGCAACTCAATGTAAAAATATTCCAAGTATTCAGAAAACAGTACTATGATTGGCCCATATATCAGAATAAAATACATTTTAATTCAGGTATTCAGTATTCTGTTATTAAATATGTTTCAAAATATTTCTCCAAACACTGCCTTTGTGCAATAGTAGAACCACAAGCCACCCCAGAGTTCATCTCACGTCTCATCTGATGAAGACTCTGGAGAGGCTCGTCCTGGGTCACCTCCGCTCCACAGTGAGCTCGGCGATGGATCCGCTGCAGTTCGCGTACCGGCCCGGCATCGGAGTAGAGGACGCCATCATCTCTCTGATGCACCGCTCGCTGTCCCACTTGGAGAGGCCCGGCAGCACTGTGAGAATCTTGTTCTTCGACTTCTCCAGTGCGTTCAACACCATCCAGCCGCTGCTCCTGAGGGACAAGCTGGAGTGGGCTGGAGTGGACTGTGACCTGGCAGACTGGATCCTGGACTACCTCACAAACTGGCCCCAGTTTGTGAGATCCCGGGACTGTGTCTGACCTCATGACCTGCAGTGTGGGGGTTGCCCCAGGGCACGGTCCTCGCGCCCTTCCTCTTCACCCTCTACACTGCAGACTTCAGACACAACACGGACAGCTGTGTCCTGCAGAAGTTCTCTGTTGACTCCGCCATCATTGGTCTCATCATAGACGATGATGACGCGGAGTACAGAGGACTAACGCAGGACTTTGTGGACTGGTGTCAGCGGAACCATCTTCTCATCAACGCGGGTAAGACCAAGGAGATGGTGGTGGACTTCCGCAGACGCCACTCTACTGCCCCCCCACCAGTGAACATCCAGGGAAGGGACATTGAGAGAGTGGACTCTTACAAGTACCTGGGTGTTCATCTGAACAATAAACTGGACTGGACTCATAACACAGATGCACTGTACAGGAAGGGCCAGAGTCGGCTCTATCTCCTGAGGAGACTGCGGTCCTTTGGAGTGAGAGGGCCACTCCTGAGGACCTTCTATGACTCTGTGGTGGCATCAGCCATCCTGTACGGTGTGGTCTGCTGGAGCAGCAGTGTCACAGAGAGGGAGAAGAAGAGGCTGGACAAGGTCATCAAGAAGTCCAGCTCAGTCCTGGGCTGTCCTCTGGACTCAGTGCAGCAGGTGGGGGACAAGAGGGTCCTGGCTAAACTCATGTCTATGCTGGACCATGAGTGTCGCCCCCTGCAGGATGCTCTGTCGGCTCTGGAGAGCAGCATCAGTGACAGACTGATTCACCCTCGCTGTGTTAAAGAGAGATTTCGCAGGTCTTTCCTTCCTGCTGCTGTCAGACTGTACAATGATCAATGCTAGTCATGTTCATCTCCATAGCAACCATGTGTCATCTCCATAGTAATAATTACATGTGCAATATTATTTAAAGTCACTTTACCTGCTACTTATTTATGTAACCCCCACTGTCCATCACAGCACTGTTCACAATCATCTGAGTCACTTTATTGTAGTGATATTATATATGACTGAACTGGAGTCACTTTAACTGCTGTTTGTTCACTGCCCAGAACCAAAGACATTTATTTATTGTGCAGCGTTCCTGTGCCTTACAGTGTTGTGTTTTTTAGGCTGTACATACTTATTATTATTATCTTAATTTTTGATGCATGCTCTTTTTTCCAACTGTTTCTGAAACCTGCGTTGTGACACTGCAATTTCCCCATTGTGGGACAAATAAAGGGTTATCTTATCTTATCTTATCTTATCTCCTTCAGCACCTTTGTTCAAGGCCCTAAGGTATTTTCACTGAAATGTGTCATGCTAGTTACATACTTTGTGTATCCATCTACCATGGTCTCAACTAAATTTAGTTTTTCCTCCACAAAATGCATTATAAAAGCAGTGACACAATCACACCTCTGTGTGCAGTCTGCCTCTGTAGAAAGAAAGAGTTTCATACATGAGTGTTATATTTGGGGATGAGAGCAGATTGGCTACACTGTCGCAGTTCACTGATGCTTCTCTGTGTGAAAAAGCTGTTCTAAAGCTGTGTACAGGCCCAACAATGCATGCATGTCAATACTAGCAATGTGTCAAATGCTTTATGAGAGCTTAAAATGAGTTGGATCGATTTAAACACCTTACCTATGGTTTAAGGGTGAGGTACACTAGCTTTAGGGCTCTTGCCACTTAATGCTGGATCTGTTTAGGTATTATTGACTTGCTTAATGGCCCTATATTACGCAACACTGACTCTTGTGACCATGTGTAGCCTCCTACGATCTGGCACCCACATATGTGTACAACACATTGTTACATTGTTACACTGTTTCAAAGCCTTTCACATATAGTTGGACAGTTTAGAACAGCAAAAATGTTCAATTTAGAATATTTTTAAGAGTTTCGAAGTCAGAAAGTTTTTTCTATTTTTTTTTTTACTTTGTTAAAGGCATATGTCTTCCTGCACCTGTTAGCAACACTTCAAATGTCAAACTGCTGCTGTGTTCAGGCACTTAATACTTTAATCATATCATAATAATCATAATAGCAAATCATTATTCATTTGTGTATGTCCTCATATGTGGACATAATGTTTCTCAGAAACTACATCATGTAAAAAGATAATTCTTTGTTTTTGCACTCATCAGGTCCCAATCAGAATATAACAGAAATAACAGAAATCAATAAAACATGCCATGTAAGAGTTCGGGTCTTATGAGGTTAAATGTTGTCACCTCCTCTAACACATACTCAGACTAGTTTTGTGTCATTTGACAGTAGCTCAACTCGTTTGTCCACTGATCAGAAGGTTGGCAGTTCATTGCTTTCGACATAAACATCACTGGTTAAGCGGTCAGATCCACTGACCCACAGGCTGGTGGTGCAAGCTCCAGCTCCCACAGATGAATGCTGCCATTGTGTCCATGAGCAAGATACTTAACCCAGTGTCTGCATACACTGGTGTATGAATGAGTAAGTGGTCCTTGATGTAAAGTGCTTTGAGTGCCTTGAAGGTGGAAAAGCACTGAATAAAAATGTTACAATTTACCATTCACCCATGTTTGAGTAACCCTTTATTATTAGGCTGTTTACATCTCCAAAGCATCAAATGCTCTGCTCCACCGTGTGATGTTAACAGCTACCATTTTTCCTTTTAGTTTAACAGAGATTGGCAATTCCAGGGCAGAAATCATGATTCTAGTGAAGGTGTATGGAGTTTAAATATGCAGTGGAGCAGATCCTGTATTACCATATGACATCACAAGGTGGAACAGCGTGTTTTCAGTTCGAGAGACAGACTCGCCCTGAAAATGCAGCGTATGTGTGTTAAACTAAACATGAAACAAAACACAGCTCCATGTATATTTTGGATGACTTATGGACATTATAATGCAGATCAGAAAATAGCACAATATGGGCCTATATCCAGCATGTCTTCAACAATCCCCTTCCAAATACCTCAGTACTCACAAACCGGTTAGCAATAAAAATAATACTGTCTTCAGAAATCAATTGCCTCCCCTTTGACGCCATGACATATGTCTGTCACGACCTCTTCCTCGCACTCTTCTCTTTATCACAATTCAAACACTCGCACGCGTAAGTGATTTTCTGAACGACAATTCATTTACGCTCAATTCTTCAGCACCGCGTCCCATCTCCGGGAGCACATTCGGATAGGGCACTAAATCATGTCTGACTTCATCATAAAAACACATCGATGAGCCATTGATTTCCCAGTGGTTAAGGGCCCGGGCTGTCGTGATGGTTCACCAATTTCGTCCTTCAACGCTCGACCCCATCTTGATGAGAAGGTCGGTTTTGGCATTTGGAGCCGTGGAGTGACGTGTGGCTGACAGCTGACTGTAGACAGCGGAGAATGTAAGTATGTACATTAATATTGCGCAGGTCTGGGTGAATACAAAGGAAAGATTTGTTTTCTTGCAGTGTTTTGGATTGCATATGTCCATAATTGCATTGAATTTTTGAATCGCACATATTACACATATTAAATATAATGTATGTGACTCTGCTGTATGGATTCAGGGATGTACAAAACCCTAAGTATAGTATTTCAATTATTCAGTAGAGAGTTCATGCTGGAACGAATGGTGGGAAAATGCGTCTCAATAAGCTTGTATTTAGCACTAGCCAAAGAGGAAAATGTTTGATTGTAGTTATACAGTGGTCCCTCGCTCTATCGCGGCCTCGCTGTTTCGCAGATTTTTTTTTTTTTTTTTAATAGTGTAACATTTTTTTATAGTGTAACATTGTGTTCTGCGTCCTGATTGGCTAAGAGACTGTAGACCTTTGCCGATTGATAGATGGGGGACACGGGGGGGACCGGGACTAGACCAGGACTAAACGTGGACTAAACCAGGTCTAGACCAGGTCTAAACCAGGTCTAAACCTGGACTGGTCCTGGACTAAACCAGGACTGGACCAGGTCTAGACCTGGACTAAACCGGGACTAGACCAGGTGTAAACCAGGATTAAATCACTCCGTGCGGCTCTTTGCTGGTTTCGTGCGGCTCTTGCGTTCGTTTGCGTGTTCGGTTTGTGGCTCGGGCTGTGAGGACGCGGTCCTGAGGGGGAGGCATGGTCCGGGCGCCGTGGTTCGATCTCGTGCTCGCAGCCCCGGCCTTGCTCCAGTCGTGCTGCTCTGTCACGGATTTGACCATGCGTACTTCTCCAAGGGGTTGGTGGATGTCGCGTCCGGATCCAGTGACTCATGTCTCCGCTCCCCTCGCGCATAGTGAAGCGTGGGGGCTCCGCCGGGAGCCCCGCCGGAGCCCCCACGCTTCACTATTAATACATTTTGTTGAAAATCTAGGAATGTTTGAGTGTTTGAACGAGAGAGAAATGTGAGAAAACGTTAATTCCAGTGTTTTAAGGCGTTTACAGCCTTAAAACATCTATAATAATTGTAAAATATAAAATTGTCCTACTTCGCGGATTTCACTCATTACGGATTATTTCTGGAACCTAACCCCACGATAAACGAGGGACCACTGTAATTCATATATTTTGAATTGTACAAATGGCTGTTACAGGAACAGGACATCAACAAAATCTTCTTGATGATTAAAATATCTGTAATCCTCTTTATTGGACACTCTAAGATGCTGTTAGATGAGAACCTGTGCTATCCCGGTTTCTGTGTCATAGTTTGACATCCAAGAAAGGGAAAAGCCCAGGGCTAATATTTCATTCTGAAATCTGAATCATGTTCTTCACTCATGGGTATAACCCCTTCAGTACAGTGAAATTCGATAGGAGTTCCCTACCTTTTTAATTCACGTTTGAATCAAAATGAATATGAAACATGAAAACAGCTATACCACCTAAAGTAATCTGGGAAACAATAATAAAGTACAAGGATTCTTTTTTTAAAAAATATTGTACTCATACCAGTAAACATATTCAACATTTGTGCATTTCCTGTCTGCTTTGTTCATTTAAAGTAGTTTTAATCAAATATGACATTTTATCATGAAATTCTAGTGTGTGTACAGGACCAGTTCCATTGGAAGGTGCATCAAACTGCTTTTAACACCTACGTATAAATGCATGAGTCATTTCACATCTATTCATGGAGTCATTTAGATGTGCATTTGCACTGAACAAAGCAATCTTTGGTTTTGCTTAACAAAACCAAAGATAACATTTTCAGATTTCTGTGTTCAATATATATTTTCAACTTCAGCAGTGTTAGGTGCATACGTTTGTGTGAACTTTTGCCTGTCTATGGGTTTCGGAATAAAGAAACATGAGGTACATAACCATAGAAATTTTACTTCTATGGGCTAACATATATCATAGTGTTGGCTTTTATTATTCTGAAAATACTCTATTAAAAGAAAACATTTTGCACTTGCGTTTTTGACACTGTGAGTCTTCCCACTGTTTGCTCTCTACATTAAGTCACTTCCCCTTCTAATGAAACTACTGCACATCACATCAGGTTTGTGAAGTAATAGTGTATGTATATATCATGCTTTTGTATATGTAGGGATGTGGGCTGAGCCTTGGATTGAACTGCTAACCGTACAGAAGGTTTGATGCATGGAAGACACAGAAAATCACTCCAGGCATGTTTTTGATGACGGAGCAACATTATAACATCGTGAAAGACTCCAAAAAGTCAATTTAGCATAATACCATCTTTAAAACAAAATGTGCACATTTTTCCCCATTCACAAGACGACAGAAAGCCTAAACCATGAATATACAAAATGGATTTCCACTGCACTTCCGGTTACTGTGGCGTTTTATTTTTCTCAAAGGTAAATTGCTTCTTCAGTATCACCAGCTCAATCTCTATGGGGCGATATAAAATTTTGAAAAAAGGTCAAAGAATCTCTAAAGTCAATACATCTAAATCTCTTCCTGCAGTGTAACATTCTACTTCGCCTCAGCAACACTTGCATTTTCCAAACATATAAGCTGCTCTCAATCTTTCAAAAGCACCTGACTTAGCTCTCCTTTTCCTCTGCTTATTTTGGCCCAAATAGACTTTTGTATTAAGTGTTTCGCCTCTAACCTGTAAACACTGTAGCCGTAAACAACCACAACACAGAAAGTATAAAGAGTGAAAGACTCGGAGCTGAGCTGCGGTGGTTTGGATGTCTGCTCGAATTGGCTGAAAAGTTTTGCCTTCAAATTTAAGGTCAGAAAAGCGTACAGATGGCGAGAGGGCTTTGTAAGTCTTTGAGGAATTTCGGAGTTTTGAAAGAACTGAAAATTAAATGTTGAACCTCATTGCTATTGTTGGCAATTGGTTCCACAAATCTACCATATCAATCTTATTACATTATTGAAAGGACTTAAAGGCTTTATCAATTATTATTAGCTTTTAACCACCGACAGTATTCCCTTGAAGATGTGCTCATTATGCATGTTTGAGTAATGCTGCATTGTCCTGCATTTCAGGCTCAGAAAATGTGTCACCTGCCCCTCTACTGCTATGCACTTATCTAGAACTATTTGCAATTATTTAAAAAGTCCAGAGGTAAAAATGTCACATAGCATTTAAAAAGATGATAAAAGGAGAAGTTCAATTTGTCAACTGGACAAAGTTTGTTTGGTTGAAAACGTTTCGCCGCTCATCCGAGAGGCTTCGTCAGCTCTGGTTATTGACTGACGAAGCCTCTCGGATGAGCGGCGAAACGTTTTCAACCAAACAAACTTTGTCCAGTTGACAAATTGAACTTCTCCTTTTATCATGGATTCTACCTGGACGACTGAGGGACTTTTCACGCATTTAAAAAGATGTAAATGAAAATCTGTTTTGAAGTCACTGAAGTATTCAGTTTTATTTCATAAAGACAGACCATAGCCTGTGTAGGAAAGTGGACTAAAGGATCCCATACTGTTCAGCTCCAGCCAATCAATCAAGGCAGTTCTCTCGGCTAATTTGGAGCCAAGAACTCAAGAGTGTGCGTTTCAAGGCAATCAAAGAGCCAATCAGGAGTAAGGTTGTTGAAGATAGGCTATTCGCCCCTTTCCACATCACTGGTTTGCAGGTGCTTAGCAATGAGGCACTATAGCTGTCAATCAGACTTGACCTCGGGGATAGAAGGCACCTGCAGTAATTGGTCTGTTATTGTTGATATTATGAATTACTAATATGGCAAAATAAGTCCAGGATCATGTAAAGCGTCATGTAAATGTGAACGTTGTAATAAATGACGAGTCTGACAGCAGCAGTCACACAAAGAGGGGTGAAATCTTTTTAATTGAAAGTGAATTGAGTGAAAAGAGTCGATGGAGCGGAATCGTGCCCTTGCTCATTTCCTATTTGGAATGCAGCTTCCATATAAGCTATGTCCGCTTATATGGGATTGCCAGTATAAACCAGCTTACAAATTCTTCTATAAAATTCCCACATGCCCTACGCCGAAATTTTTGTCCAAAGTGTTACACAAACCCGACCTATTCCGGGTGCAGACAGGGTGAACTTCAGCTCGTGTAAAAATGGCGAGACTTGTTAAGCCTCATATTCCTCATGGAGCCCAATGAGCCAAGAAGCTGTGTTCCAGATGCTGTCAGGCACAACTGATCAAATCATCGTGTTGACTAATGGCCGCCTCCCCTCCCCTCAGACAAAACAAATGAGAGGATGATGCATGCGCTGTTCTCCTCGCAAAGGGACTTGGATTCATTGGTTAAAATAGGACGCCGATGGAAGAGTCAGCGATTCTTGGCAACAATAGTTCTTCCATTGATCTCATTGTTTATTCGCAGAGAATAGACAATGGAAGTCAAATCAGCAGTCGAGGCGTCGGCAATGAAAATGCGCGATTGACATTTTGCTTTCAGTGGCGCTACCGATCTAATTGAGTATTTAGACTTAGACTTAGACAAACTTTATTGATCCACAAGGGAAATTATTTGAGTATTTCACATTATACAGAATATACAGTGTTGAATTAAAGGTCCAATACATAAGATTGACTCTTGTGAGCTTTAAGCCATGTTAGAATGTTGTTACATACACAAAAATGTTGTTTTATTCACACATGTTTAAAAAATCCTGGTCTGTCTACATCTTCAAAGCTCTGAGGTCATGAAGCAGAAGTTTTCAAGTTAGCAGCTACCTTTTACCTTTTTGTTTAGTTGAGACTGGAAATCCCAGAGCTAAAATTATCCCAATCAGTCTAGTGTAGGTGTATGGAGTTTTAAACAGTGGAACAGAGTGTTTTCGGTTTGAGAGAAGAACTCTCTCAAACTATGCAGGGTTCGTGTTAAACGTGTGAATGAAACAAAACATGATGAGGAACAATTATAATGGCAGAGATCAGAAAATAGCGTAATATGGATATGGAGAATGTGTGTGTGTGTGTGTGTGTGTGTGTGGGGGGGGGGGGTATTCAGTTGGGGTTATATGTTAAGCAATCAGGTGGAGTTTTAAGCGTTTATACTTCCTCACCAAGCGAGTCATTTGCCAGGGATAAGATTATCATCAGTATCAAAAATCAGATACTAATCAAAACAAGCTACTCATTTGATCAGGTACAGTGGTACCTCACCTTACGAAAGACCCAACAAACGAAAATTCCAAGTTACGAAACGCCTTCGCGTTAAATTTTGGTCTCTAGATACGAAAGAAAATTCAAGTTACGAAACGCGAAATCTCAAAAATTCAAATAATGCGCGCTCAGCCACACACATTATACGCTTTTCTCAGACTGGATTTAAACTTTTCTCACATTTGTCTCTCGTTTAAACACTCAAACTTTCATAGATTTTCAACAAAATGTATTAATATTGAAGTGTGGGGGGAAGGGGGAGAAGACTGCGCGCGGACACGTGTGATAGCGCAGCATGACCCGGCTTATTATTATTATTATTATTAACGAGGTCCAACGTGCTCCATAAGCATAAGAAATCCAGGGTTCTCTACAAAGGTGAATGGTAAGTCACTCATTGTGATCATTTGTGCTCCTGGCTGTGTTCTCCTGGGCCTTCGCACTGTCAAGGGGCATTTTTTTGTCTCCTTTTCAAACTCTCCTGCAGCGTGAGCTGACTCGTCTTTGGCTGGGTTTCCTGTAACTCGCTGTATTGTGTCGGGTGTTTGTTTTTGAGGTGCCGTATCGGTTTGTTGTGTTAAATGTCGCCCTTTCTTTTCCACCCCTCACAATCCCAAGTTTACATATCCCACCGTTTGCTATGGCAATGTTGTTGTCATCAACTTTATAGTATTTCCAGACCCAGACATATTCGCCAAACATTATAGCGTTCTTATAGCGCTCATTATAGCGCTCTTCTTCTCTCCTCTCTGTACTCGCGCTTTGCGCTTCGAGCTGCTTCCTGCATTTAACCAATATCGTGTCATGCCGCACGTGTTGATGTTTCTGTGTGAAGTCTCACTCTGTGCCACTGCATAACCATAGATCTCATCTAGGATATGTTAAAAAATAATAAGAATACTTGCTACTAGCAAGTGTAAATAATGGGTGGGGATTTAAGACGATTTATGCAACGGTGGGCGACAAGGGTCCGAAAGGAGGACAAAATGTGAAAAAGGAGGACACGTGACGGCTGGACAGACAGCTCTAAAACCGGACTGTCCGGACGAAATCCGGACGAATGGTCACCCTAGTCTACAGTCTCTTAGCCAATCAGGACTCAGAACACAGTGTTACACTATAAAAAAAATTATATTATAAAAAAAAAACTTGGAACCTGGCCTTGGAACGAATCAGGCTTTTTCCATTGAAATAGCTACTCAACTTACGAAAAACTCATGTTATGAAACCACTTCTGGAACTAATTAATTCCGTAAGGTGAGGTACCACTGTATTGGTAAAGTCACATTCACAGGACAGAAATGAACCTTTCCTGAATCTTGAGCTTTGTTTGAACAAGTACAAGAGCACATAGACTAGTATACGCCCATGGACCACTATGGAACCCACTGAGGGATTACACAGATACAAGACCTTATGGTAATATAAAAGAGAATACTATCATTTAATATTGAAAATCACATTATCAGGGATGAAAGAGTTCCGCTTTTTAGCGGATCTCCGCTTTTTTTTAAGCCGCATGGTAATTAAAAAAAAAAAAAAATTCCCCCAAATACGTTGAAATTCTGGGTGTGTATTATATATGTATAATTGTATTTAGGGTTGCCAACCGTCTGTTGAAAAATGTAATCGTCCCGTATTCAGAAACAAAAGTACATGTCTCGTATTAAACTTGTACATGTGTGCGGGGCCGCGCGAGCTTGCGTGCTCTTCTGGTGCTGCGGACTCCGCACGCCCTGATTGTTTTATATTAATTTATACAGTTTTAAGTTAAGCAGGACAGATATTTACTGTTAATCTTATTATTTTGTATTAAAAATAAATTGCTAATAATTATTTATTTTGCATGCGTTCATATCACTCAAATATGCATCTAATTCACTTCGGGTTTGAGCCAAATAGATTTTAAAAAATTCCCTTCACACATACAAAAAATGGTTAAAAAGATTCACTACCCAATTCTGTGTTATGGACTGATGTCAGCGCTTCTCTCGGCTCGTTATCAGACTTTGATGTCGCAAAATCGGGGTCATTGCCGTGTTTTGATATCAACTTTCAAATAAAAACCACTACAAATGTTTAAAAATGTGTTTTATTGCTATTTATTACAGTTACAAAAAAAAAGCCTTGGCACTTTCATCCCTGCATTATGTTGTCAAAGTGTTTTTTCTATTATCATTGTGGTATCAGAGCGTTGCATCCTTATTGTTCCCTAGTATCAAAATCGAGTTTGAAATATTAGTGTCTGTGGCTGGACAGTGTGTGGCTGTGTTAAATGATGGAAAATATTTAAGTTATATCTTAAATATCTTGCTAAAGCCTAACGAAGATTTGCTATCAAAGTTTAGACTTACAGGAAGCTCAATATTGTATAATTTGGGACTTTGGATGGAACATGTACTGTAATGCCTTGGTGATACAGAGTTACATTTTAATTTCCAAAATGGGTGCAGTGAATCTTGAAAACAAACATGAGTTCCAGCTGGCACAGAGTTTTGGTGGTGTATGCAGTATTTGTGAGTGCTTTCAGAAGTATTAGCAGTAGCTCTATTAGGGGGATTGACTGAATTAATAGAATCTCGATCGCTGGAATAGAAACGAAAATTAATGAGCGGGGTTTGAGGAATGGGTATAAAATGCAGACACAATACAGGAAAACGTAGCATATGTTTTAATACAAAATGTTGCACCCATTGAAAAAATAAATGTTATCTATGACTTATTCCTAGTTACTGTTTTATTATTATTACTTATTTTATTATCCATCCATCCATTCATCCATCTTCTTCCGCTTTTCCATTTCTGGGTCACGGGGGCAGCAGTCCAAGCAGATCTGCCACCCAGAACACATTGCACCAGCCCCCATAAATCCTCCCGCGGGTGGTGAGGCCACAGGAGGAGCCACATAAGAGACAATTTTGCGTAATAGGGGCTATTTTTCCTTATTAAAATGAATAAAAATGTCTTTCAGTATTATTTTTCTGAACTTTTATTGCTATTTAACACAAACATGTTAAATTATTTTCTTGTAAAGGCTAAAGTCTGCTCCAAATCACGCTGGTAGAGGATTGGCTGTTAACATCTTACCTAAAAAGAAACTAGTATACCAATTAACAAAATTAAAATAGGCAAAAGAAGAAATTCAATTTGTTTTATTATTACTTATTTTATTTTATTCTTGCCTGCATGCACTTTTCTTTCTTGTTTCAAACTGTCCCTGCCTGGAGCTACTTTGGCAAGTACATTTCTCCTATCCGAGATCAATAAAGTCTTATCTTATATTGTCTGGGAAATGGGCAGTGCTCGCTTAGCATGCTAGTTGTCAGCATTATTGTGACTGCAAAACTCCACTCTGACCTCTTGAAAGTTGTAAAAAGTGCCTATAAACACATTACATTGTATTATTTGAATGGGAAATATAACACTCAAATTCAGCCAAACTACAGATACTGAGTAAATAGCCACATTAGCTTGTTCCCTGTGAATTTGTCAGTCTTTTATTAACCAATGACTGTTTTGTTGTTTGATTTTCTAATTTACTCTTGGTTAAATCCAATATT
The DNA here is from genome assembly GCA_036785185.1 of Paratrypauchen microcephalus. Lineage (NCBI taxonomy): Eukaryota > Metazoa > Chordata > Actinopteri > Gobiiformes > Gobiidae > Paratrypauchen > Paratrypauchen microcephalus. Next base: position 610,402 of record JAVJIX010000299.1, on the reverse strand, counting down.
TTGTGAGCCCCTACAAGTCAACCGCTGTTGTGATTTTGGGCTCTGCAAAAATGAACAAAATTTATTCACTAGCGAGGACCACGTCACAACAATGAAATACGATAAGGATATTTATTTTCACCCATCTGATTCGGAACTCCCTCCCTCCTTAAAGGAAAATTAACTTTTTTTTTTTACAATCTGAGCCTTCTTTCGGCAATAAAACAAGTAGTTTTACTCACCCATAGCAGTTTGGTGTCAATTGGAGCAGTATCGCAGAACTTATGTTGAGCCGTTCTGTTCTACTAATGATCCCGTATCCGTTAGCGTGAGTGCTCGGGGCATTACTTTGCGGTGTCCAAATAACACAAACTTTAGCACTTTTCAAATCACAGAAGATCGCTGTGTCAGGGTAGACTTTTAGTGGATTCCAAAATGGCCTGAAACCCGATATGCAGCTATAGTTTCATTTGATGACGTCATCAGAGAGGACAGTGCGCATGCATGAACTCAGCTGTTTTGTAAACACCGCTAGTCCGAAAGAAGCTAACACCGCTCTGAACTTTACTTTTCTGTTGCGATATCGGGTTTCAGGCCGTTTTGGAATCTACTAAAAGTCTACGCTGACACAGCGATCTTCTGTGATTTGAAAAGTGCTAAAGTTTATGTTATTTGGAGACCGCAAATCAGTGCCCCGAGCACTCACGCTAACGGATACGGGATCATTAGTAGAACAGAACGGCTCAACATAAGTTCTGCGATACTGCTCCAATTGACACCAAACTGCTATGGGTGAGTAAAACTACTTGTTTTATTGCCAAAAGAAGGCTCAGATTGTAAAAAAAAAAACATTACTTTTCCTTTAAAGTAGGGCTGTCAGTTTAACGCGTTAATTAGATTAATTAATTACACTGCTAATTAACGCGTTATAAAAATTAACGCAATTAATTATGAGTGGCAATTCAATGCGCGCACATTTTAAATTTGGCGTGCGGGGCCTTTGAACAGCGAGTTTATTGATAAAAAACGTGACGGAGCAGGTCCCTCTTGTCCCTGGACAGCGATGACGCGATGAGAAATGCCGTGCTCCCATTGGTCGGCACAGAGACGAATGCACTTCTAATAGGGAAGAGCACGTGAAGACACACGAGCCCGTTTCCCTATCCCTAACCATTTTCAATTCCCATAACCTCTCCAGCTTGTTCTGTCGCGACTAAGGGTGCACACTTAGAAGTTTTGACTGTCAGTTTTGCCCATCATGCTAAATCACGCTAAACCCGATCATTTACTCACCCCGCGCCTCCTCCCTCCTCCCGTGGTGCGATGGTCCGGACACATCCACACTGGGAGTTTAAATCCTCCTCACGGGTTCCGGGGCTCATGTGAGCCATGAGTAATTTTCACGGGCAATTATTTGTATTCTCTGTATATTTGAAGCCTTGTATATTGTAATGACTCCAGGCTTCTCTTATTCTCCAATGAACTTTATAAAACAGAAGTTCGGACTCACTCAACATTAACAGTCCAACACATGCAGCAGCGTAACTCTCCTCTTTTCCTCTCACACACCCACACCTGTCCCACGCATGCGCCCAACAGCCAACCCCTTAAAGGCACACACACCATTAACCCAGGTCATTACAATATTATTTGTTGACGTTGCATGAAAGCTGCTGTACGTGCTCACCTTTTGGCACCAGAAATATTTGCCATGTATTAGTGGAATGGTGTAAATGATCTTTCCAATGAATGTTACGTAATGTGGGAGGGGGAATGGGGGTCTTGTCATGTTTACAGTGGAGACAAAGAGAGTGAGTGAAAAACTTAGACTTAAAGGGGAAGTCTGCAGTCTTTTCACTGTACCACTATAAATCACACGTTTGACACCTTTTTTGCACTGTGGGAGAGCACAATAAACCACCTAAAAAAATATTTTAAAAATGCGATTAATTAGATTAATTAATTACAAATCCTGTAATTAATTAGATTAATTTTTTTAATCGCCTGACAGCACTACTTTAAAGATGATGTCTTCAGGCTGAAGGATGGACGAGAGACACGAGGTTTGAGGGAAGGGGTCGAGAGAGCTGACACAGACAGTGTTGTCGGGATAGGCTGTATAAACAGGGCTTCTGGGTAATTGAAAGCGTGGTCAAGATGAGCTGTGGTTGGCTGGCGAGGAGGCTGAGGCGTGGTCCAGCTCCTGAGTCTCAGTTAATCATATTAACTCCACAAGTGGAAGTAAACACTAAATATTTGTGACTAAACTGTATATGTTTTAATGGCATCATCTACTGTTCTAGTCATTTATGGGAAATGTAGTGCAAACTGGGTACATTTGCAGCTTTCTGATCAACTTTGTGCTGCCTTCAGTGGCCTCTGCAATTTCCAGGAGTTGGTGACATCACAAAAGACTGTCCTGATTACAAACACCTAGCTGCAGTTTGAAGTGTGGATACCTGTTAGACCAGTCACAATACTCTTCATACAGCATGTTCTTCTTTAGTCCTCTAGGTATTGCCCAGTTAGCAGCTCTATTTGAAATATGGGCAGAATTTAGGTGTCCCACATTAATAGATTCATATTATGCATATTGTTGTAAATTCCCGAGTAAAACTATTAGTTCAGTAACTGTGTTTAGGTCAGGCATTCGTAGGCAGCTCAGAGGTCCTTGAGACCCATCTAAGTCTGCGTCTATGATGGAGGTGGGCTTGTAATATGTAATTATTTCTTTAATGGTTATGTAATGTGCTGATGTTAATTTACATTTTTATATGGGATAATGAATGTGATTGTTTAACAGTTATTCATATGCTGATTATATGTGCTAGCTCTGTGACAGTTAATCTCAATTAGTAATATGATTTAAACGTGCTTAGAGACGACCAGATGAAAGGATAGGTCAGATGAAAGTATAGACAAAGATGTAAGAAACGGCATTAAATCTTCTCAATTCATTCAAGTGTCCATCTTCACTCTCTGACCAGAGTATTGTTTGGATGAAGCATCCCAGGATACATACAATCTACAGTCCTAAGATATCTCCAATACATATAACCCTGAAATTCACATCATGGTTTAGGTCATCATATCTCTATACAAGCCCTCAGTAGAGTGTAGCACAGAAATGGTACAGGTGAGCTCCATATAGGACCAAAAGCTTTCAAATACTAATCAGTGGATCTACAGTATGTTGAGGCGATTAGCGTCACTTGTCTTTCTTTCAAAGATGCTTCTAGTAGTCAACTTTTTAAAACTATGTAACCATTCTCGAACTTAAAAACTAAATTACGCTTCCGTTAGAATATAGAGAAACCTCCATTGTATGTGGAACCTACTGAAAGCTTCAAGTCTTTGCGCTGGTGAGCCGCTTTACTGCTCGCTCAGGGATTGGTATGAAACCGTAATTACTCCTCCTCTGTCTCGCCGTATTACCCTGAGTGCCATAAAACACTGGCACTGCACAGCTAAAGGTGTATTTACGGTGACACAAAATAACCCAAAATAGACCCCGTAAAAGAGAAGATGAGAAAGAAAAAAAAACACAGGTTTTTACTCAAATTTCAATGCATTTTCCAAAACTCCATTAGTGCATGTAACAGAGTTGAGTACTGATCTCTCTAAAACACAGTTTACATTTAAATATATATATATATATATATATATATATATATATATATATATATAAGTTACACAGTGCACCATTAACAAAAAAAAAAGGCAGTCATTGCTCTGTCAGGGATGTTCCACAGTATGACATTAAACATCTCTACCTTACATTTATTCAATTACAGGTGGTTTTATAGTTTAAAAAAAAATAAAAATCTCCAACTGCAGGCATTCTTACTGTCATGGGGGTTGCATCTCCACAGAACTGACCTGTAACTTGGCTCGGTTTGGCCCAGGAAGATGGAACAGTTTAATGGCATACTTTGAAACATTCCGGACAAAGCAACATCTCCATGGAGAAAATCATTTGATGGACCCTCCACCTGAAGAGTTACACAATTCACCTTAAAGTTTTATCTTACCTCCTGGTTGGACATGGGCAGCAGATATGACATAAGTAGAGGTCATTCCATAACTGCGACCATAAGTGGAGTTAATATGATTAACTTAGATTCACGCCTCAACCTCCTCGCCAGAGAACCACAGCTCATCTTGACAACGTCTTCAATTACCCAGAAGCCCTATTTATACAGCCTATCCCAACAACACCGTCCATGTCCCACCCCGTGTCTCTCGTCCATCCTTCAGCCTGAAGACATCATCTTTAAGGAGGGGGTTCCGAATAAGAAGGGTGACCATTTTGGATTGGAGACGGAGCCCCCACCTTAAGTGTCCCCCCAGCCATCACATCTATCCACCGTCAATCAATAAATATCTTTATCATATTTCATTGTTGTGACGTGGTGCTTGCTAGTGAATGTTGACTGGACATGGGTCAATCAGGCTGTTATTTGGACTTTTTAGAGTATCACCTTTAAATCTCTTGCACAGGCCAATATTTATTTTGTTTTGGTCAATCTTCAATGCCTAAAAAATACTTTAATATGAAGAGACAACTTCAACTGACTACACAGTTCTCTTATGTAATGGGTGTGATAGGTTTGTGGTTAAAAAAAATTGCTTGGGGTGAGTTTGTGGTAACTTTCAATTGCACATTTTGGGCAAAATTATCAAAATCAGCCCAAAAAATATTGGCAGAACTTATTGGCCATCGGATGCTTGGGATTCTAAACAGTTGGTATCGGCATTGGCTATGAACAAAACCTATATTGATCTCTAGTGTTAAAATGGGCCTAAAGGTCCGTGTACGTTGCGGCCATCCGATTTCCGTTATGAATTAAAAAAACAAAAACAAAAAATGACGTGTATTTCGTTTTTCGTTTTAAAATCAACTCACAGAAAATGGGAGACGACTTATACAGTAATCCCTCGTTTATCTCGGGGGTTAGGTTCCAGAAATAACCCGCAATAAGAGAAATCCGCAAAGTAGGAAAACTTTATATTTGACAATTATTCTACATGTTTTAAGGCTGCAAACGCCTCACCACACACATTATACGCTTTTCTCAGACTGGTATTAACATTTTCTCACATTTGTCTCTAGTTTAAACACTCAAACTTTCATAGATTTTCAACAAAATGTATTAATAGTGACGCGACGCGCACCAACCCCTTGGAGAAGTGCGCGACACGTGCTGCTCTGTCACGGATTTGTCCACGATGAGGGGTTCATTGTGGACAAATCCGTGACAGAGCAGCACGTGTCGCGCGTACACCGGGGCTGTGAGCACGAGATAGAACCGCGGCGCCCGGACCGCGTCGTCTCAGCCCAGGGTCTGGTCTTGGTCGGAGTCGGGTTGTTTGGGAATGCAGCCCAAACCGGGTGGTAAACTTGGGAATGGAAAAGAAGGCATTTTTTTCTCAATTCCAATTTTCCTTTTTTCCACCGCATCTAAAGTCAAGTAAAAAGCCCTTTCCTATTTTTGTTTTTTAGATTTTGAAAAGAACAATGGGATATAAGTCGTCTCCTGTTTTCTGTGTGTTGATTTTAAAATGAAAAATGAAATACAGGTCGTTTTTTTTTTTTTTTTTTAAATTCATAACGGAAATCGGATGGCCGCAACGTACACAGACCCCTAAACATGTCAAAATTGTGTATTTGTTTACGCTAATAAAAAATTAATGAAATCATCTTTATTGTGTCAAAATGAAGGTTTAATCTGCCTGAAAAAATGCCTTCCTTGCACGTAAATTGGCCCAACATTTTGGAATTTTTGGACATAGTAATTCCATTTTAGAACTCACCGCTGCTTCCTGTATTTCTTCTCAACTTTTTTTCCTGCAAACTGACACTTAACTGATGTAAAACTATAGTAAATATTTTCCACAGATACTACCTCACCAAAACAAGTCATAATTAATGAACATGACATATGCATTTTAAGGAAAGAAATACTCCGATGGATTTTTCTATTTCGGTTTCTCAAGCCAGTCAAGCAAGGAAGCCTCCAATTTGTGCAAACATCTTGAGATTTCAACACACTTGCATCATTACTATGGCTAATGCTAGCTACGGGACTCCATCCGTGCTGTCCAGATTTGCAAATTGGTTTCATGCCACTAGCCTCAGAATAGTTGGAAAATAAAAAGGTTCTTCACGGTGTATCGGAGAGATGTTGAGTCAGGGTTATTACCGACAGACAAATTGTTTCGTTCCATGTCCTCTTATTTAAAATCTGTATTGCTAATTCAAATTTCATAGTAAATAGCAGTGAGTTCAGTTGTGTTTCTATAGTTTTGTTTTAAAGATGCACTATGCAATTTTTCTAGCCCGCCGTCTGTTTGTATCTCTGGAGGTGTTGCTGCTTTGCTTGGAGTGTTCCACAATATGGAATTCATATTTCCATGGAGACAACCAGGTGACACCACTTATTCAAGCTACAGGTTGGCTATGTGGTGAGGTGGCCCTGCTCACAGTAAGAATTGTTTCTTTTTTTTAAGGTATTGGCAATAAAAACACATGTAATTACAAGATGGAACGTTTAATGTCATACTGTGGAACATTCCAGGAAAAATAAGATCTCCATGGAGACAGGCAGGTAGCATACACAAAAAACACAAAATTTTTCTATCTATATTTGATTTGAAGATGTTGACTTTGTATCTGAGATAGGTGTTAGCAGTAGTCCAAATGAATTGTTCACTTAGCTGATGCATTCCCAGCCTCCTCATTACAGTGGTACCTCACCTTACGAAAGACCCAACAAACGAAAATTTCAAGTCACGAAACGCCTTCACGTTAAATTTTGGTCTCTAGATACGAAAGAAAATTCAAGTTACGAAACGCGAAATCTCAAAAATTCAAATAATGCGCGCTCAGCCACACACATTATACGCTTTTCTCAGACTGGATTTAAACTTTTCTTGCATTTGTCTCTCGTTTAAACACTCAAACTTTCATAGATTTTCAACAAAATTATTAATAGTGAAGTGTGGGGGGAAGGGGGGGGGGGGGGCGGTGCGCACGGACACGTGTGATAGCGCAGCATGACCCTGTTTGAGCACGAGACCCGTCTAGACCTGGTATAGTCCACGTTTAGTCCTGGGTCTACAGTCTCTACGCAGGACACAGTGTTACACTAAAAAAAATGTTACACTATAAAAAAAAAAACTTGGAACGAATCAGGCCTTTTCCATTGAAATAGCTACTCAACTTACGAAAAATTCACATTATGAAACCACTTCTGGAACGAATTAATTTCGTAAGGTGAGGTACCACTGTACAGGGGGTCCTCGGGTTACGACGGTCTCGGTTTACGACATTTCATGGTTACGAACGCGCCCCCATTAAAAAATATATATATATATTACGCGTCATTCCGTCTTACGCGGTTTAGCGTGGTAAGAGATGTAAACAAACGCGAACGATGCGCGGTGCACGGCGGAAGAATACGCTTTGTTGTGGTTGTAGGGAGAAGAAGACGGCCTCGTGTGCGTGCCCAATGTGGGCGGAAGTACCTGATGTGGGCTCTGATCTGCTCCTATGAAAGCGGCAGTGATAACCAAGCAGCGTAGTGGTCTAATTATTGAGATGGAAAGGTTATTGGTGCTTTGGTTGGAAGATCAAAGTCAAAATCCGACTTACGACGAAATTCAGGTTATGACGCGTCTTAAGAACGGATCAACGTCGTAACCCGAGGACCCCCTGTATTCAGTTTTGCTGTTATGGTAAAGCCTATAAGAACTAGGATGCACTTCCTGATTATCGGACATTAACACGTTTTATAATTAGATGCAGACAGTATGTTGGTTTATTTTGATCAAAAGAGCTGCTTGTACTTATAGTATATCTGTACTGGGGCAAGACATACTGTATATTGTGTATGTAAATGAACAATTCTCTAGCTGCCATGTTCGTAATAGGAAGTGAGCATGGGTGCCCCTCTCTCTGTAACTGCCATACTGAAGCCTGTAATGTTAAAAAAAAAAAAAAAAAAAAAAAAAAAAAGTTTTGTATTGTATTGGTGATTTTATTTTGTCCCTAAATCAAGATATAAACAGTAATAACAGACCAATTTGGTCTGCTTTCTTCAAGGTCATTCCCACTGGCCTTAGTAACAGGTTGATTGACAGCCTCCCCCTGCCAAACCAGTGGTGTGAGCAGGAGGGAGGGGGTGTGTACCTTCAACAATCTTGCTCCTGATTGGCTCTTTGGTTCCACACTCAGATTTCCAAATATGGTCTCTGGTGGCAGACTCAGCATTACAACTGCTGGCCTCATTGAGCTTCATTTGGTTGCAACCAAACACAATGGAATGACATCACACCTTAGTCCACTTCTATTGTACAGTCTATGGGACAGGACAAATGTTGCTGAAATTGTGTAGGGCCTTTTAATTTGAATTAAAACCTCAGTAGATCTTCTTGATGTGGAGGAGCAGTGACTCTACTCTGAGGACCTCCCACACACTACACCCTACTTCTACAGCAGTACCACCTGTCTCTTCAGTAGGAAAATATCTTCTTGTTTATGTACAAAGCTTGATTTTACTGCTTGCCATGGTAAATCATAATCAGAAAACAAACTTTTGGCAGCATAGAGGCTTTCGTTACATTTGAAACCAGACAGAATTATTACTTTTTCCATTTACTTCAAACTTTGCACTTTCCCATCAGACGTTTCCCTTGTTCATTATAAAACATCTTAAAAAATGGCTGGCAACACGCTCATTTTAGAATCGCTATTTGCTTTGAATGAATCACAACCTGAATTGGCCTGGAATTATTTACCCTCATCTACATCTGAAGACCAATTATTCCTGCGCCTCTTGCTCAGGGAAAACATCTCTTCTCTATTATGTATCACCGAAAAACACTCGTTCAAGGTATTAATTTGAGACTTAGAACTTGTTTTTATTCAGAAATTCAATACGATTTTTGAGATTTGGGTTTGGCTGCTGAAACCACCTCGGAAATGTCTCAAATTCTTCAGGCTTATCTACGAAAAACCCACATTTGTGCTTTGTTCCTCCATAACCGCCTGAATTAATACCATGCCTGCAGATCCAGCTCCGGCTCAACTCGTGAAATGCTGTGCTATACAAAATCCTAAATACTTTACGAGTTGTTGTGTTCCAGCCCAGAGACGATCAGCTAATAGTATTTCTTTTATTATTTTAGCAGTTGGCTTCACGCAGCATTTTTTGCAAATTGCAGGCCACACTGTCTTATTTATGATTTCCTGCGATGTGGAGGTTTTGGATTTGTTCTGTACTAAAGACAGGTGCAAAAAGCTTGAAAAGTTTGAACTGCTGCGCCTTTCAAAATGGAGATCTTACCTTTTAAAGGTGCAACTTTTCTGGTGGTGGGTCTGTAAAATGCTTTTCTTCATCTTATGAGGTGTTATTGCTTTGTCTGCAACGTTTTACAGTATGGCATTAAACCTTTCAATCTTCATGGAGACTAAACCAGAGAAAGTTACAGGTCTGATCTAGGGATGTCAACAATTAATCGACTTACAATTAATTGTCGATCAAGACGTTGGCCGAACAAAATGCATTAACTGGAACTAATCACTAGAGGGCGCTACTCTGGAATGTGAACGCGAGATGCGAACCCACTCGCGAGAAAGACCATAACGTTACATCATGTAACCCTTTCCTCTCTGGATGTTGCCGTACCACTCACAGTAGAGCTGGACCTAGAACCATATATTTTTGAAATGATAAAAGCATGTAACTTACATGCTTTTATAATTTCTTGATTGTTCTGGTTTGAGGCCCTGTAGTGTTTTATGCTGTGTCCAGGGGCCTGTGAAATGTATATTTTGTACTGTAACCCTTCACAGATTAAGGGAGAGAAATATTGTTGATGCCTTAGTTCAAAATAAATGTTGAGAATGTCCTAAAAATAGCCTGGATTCACTGGTTTCATCATAATATGTAGACTAAATAACATTCTGTTATTTAATTTCTTCTGTTCCTTTTAATTTCAAGATTTCCATGCTGCAAGTGCAACAACTGAGCCAGTCCTCAATTTATTTTCAATAAAGAATGTATTTTGTTATTCAGCATCAATACATTTGTCTGCTTTTTACTAAGGAATAATTAATTGTGGAATATACAATATAATAATACTATGATATATTTTTGACTCAGTGTTATGTTACTATAGCTTATATTCTTAAAGACCCTATTGAAACACGAAAATTCAGGTGAAAAACGCCGCTTATCAGTTAATCGTTAATCGATCGATAAGGTCAATCAACTATAGATTAATGAATTAATCGATAATTTGCATCCCTAGTCTGATCTTTCGAGAGACAACCACGCTCACTCAAATGCCTGTTTTTCTAGGTATTTTTAAGCTACAAAACCAACTGTAAACCAGCTGTTTAATGTCATAATGGGGAACATTCCAGGCAGAGAAATTACATCCATAGAAGCAGGTGATGGACCCCCAACCAAAAATTTACACAGTGAACATTTTATTATAGGGTTATTTTAATAAATGTAGATAATATAATGTTTGCTGGATTGCCTTTCACCCTTCTTTCAATGGAGCAATCAAATCCAGATTTAGAATAACAAGGCAGAGGGGTAGATTTTTTTTTTGGGGGTCTTTAATTCAAAAGACCGGATATAATGACTCGAACTCTTTTAATTTTAATTTGTACTTAAGAAGCCATTCTCTATACACTGGAATGGATTATGAAGAATTGTTTAAAACTGAGGCAAGACTGTGGCATAAACCTTACAAACAATGGACTAAGGGAGTGTGATGACACCCATCGCATTCGGCTCTAGTCATATGAAGCTCACAAAGCTAGCGGTTACAGGGGCAAATTTGGAGCGGAGTTCCATATTAGAAACGGGGATTTATTAACGGACAAAATGGCGAAATACGAAACACCAGGATCATGTAGAGTGGGTTAATACGAACATTTTAAGACCAAAATGACGAGGCTCACTGCAGCAGTTAAAGAGCGAAGGAAAGTCAAGTCATGTCTCTTTTAAAGCAGATTAAATTCAGAAAAGAGCCTGGAAAGAAGCAATAGTTAGGATCTGGTTGAGTGAAGAATTCAAAGGAAACCCACTGACACACAAAGTCCTTTTTTCATTCATTCATTTTCTTCTGCTTTTCTGAGTCTTCGAGTCGTGGGGGCAGCAGTCCAAGTGCACCAGCCCCCATAGATCCTCCTGCAGATGGTGGGTCCACGGGAGGACGGCCCCACATCACTTGACACAATTGGCCTTGATGTATCTTCTGTCATGGGAACTACCAGTGTACGCAGCCACTGGGGGCGAGTGTCAAGGACACAAGGACACAACGGCAGCATTCATCTGTGGGAGCTGGAATTGTACCGTCAACCTGGGGGGTCAGTGGACAAATGCTCTACCAACTGAACTAAAAAAACAGTTGAAGTAATCAGCTTTCTTCAAATGTACTTGCGACTCATTTACAATACACTGCAGTGGACAGCTGCAATTTATCATCTACTTCCAGTTTCCCATAGCAGTGAAGAGTTTCAAAAATGTAGTAAAATATCTTCTGCCAGTTTTGATACACCCTGACAACTAGTGAAAAGTTTGAATCTGATGTCTGCGCCTTGGTTGGGCTGATAAGGAGCGAGGAAGAGCAGATTAGAAGGAGCCAAGCTTGGGCCCGCGGGTGCTGGGGGTTCATTGGTCACTGTCACCCACTAAGCCGTCTTTTGCCTCAGCACGCTGTTATTTAGCACCCGCTGCAGCCCGGGTGGTCTCTGGAGCGAGGAAAGGGAAGATAAATGCGATGCCTGGCGATAGTGCTGGATATCTCTCCTCAAATAGGGTTTTAGGATGGCTCTAAGTGACAATTAGGTGAGCTGGGAGGGGAGAAAATATGTTTGGTAACAGCGAAATGTGAATTAAAATTAAACTGTTGAACTTACTGAGATAATTTTTCTGTTTTTGGTTAAGTACGCTATCTAAAACTAGGATTTCATGGAGAGTAATCTATTAAATGGCCCATATTACGCTATTTTCTGATGTACATTATAATGTTGTTTCCTCATGACAGACGTACCCAGAGTTTCATTTTGTTTCATTCGCTTAAAGGTGCACTATGTAACTTTTTGGTTGGGGGTCCGTCACCTGCTTGTTTCTACGGATAGAATTGCCGTGATTTGAATGTTCCACAGTATTTTCACACTGAGTTATCTCAAACAGGAAACACTCAGTTCCACCTTGTGATACCGTGTGGTAATACGGGAACTGCTAAACTCCATACATCTTCATTAGAATCATTTGGATAATTTCAGAGACGGAATCGTCAATCTCTACTGGACTAAAAGTAAAAGGTTGCAGTTAACTTGAAAACTATAACTACATGACATCATAAAGTAGACAGACTAATAATGAAACAAAACACTTTGGAGGAGACTGTCCCTTCCACTCGCCCACCTGGATTTAAGCAATTCAAAAAGAACGTGCAGCCTTACAAAATCTGGAGATAGACTTTGGTTCGAGATGCCTGATGATGAATTGGATGACAAAATCTACTACAGACAGCTTACCCAGATCAAGGATTCACCATGGAAAGGGTCCAAACCACCTAAACACTTAACATACCCCCTACCTCTTGACAAATTGTCTTCAAAAGCAAAACATTTTTATACACCAAATTAATATTCTTGCTTGTTCTTGCATTTCCTCATTAGGCTGGAAAACCACTGACAAACTACTGTACCACTGATAGGAGTGTCCATTCACTCATGTATGCACACTGTTCTCTCATTAAAGGTCCCATGGCATGAAATGTTCACTTTCTGAGGTTTTTGAACGTTAATGTGAGCTCCCCTACCCTGTTTAGCCCCCCCCCATGGTTAACAGTTGCGAAATGTCTAAACTGAGCATTTGCGATTCTTTTCTGCGTTACAAAAAATCGGAGCTCAAACGGGCGATTTTGAACAAGGCACCTTATTGACGTCAGATCGAAAAAAGAAATGCAAATGCAGTTCCACCCCCGTCTGTCTGTACTCAGCGTCTCTGTAAATCACGCCCAGAGAGTTTGGACTGCGAATGCGCTAGGCAATGCGAAATGTGTTTTTTTATTTGCCTGGAGGCACGTCCAAGTGTTTCTAGGCTCGGAAGTCCTTTATCTGAGCCTCTGGACCTTTGAACAGCAGTGGTTTAATTTTATTTTATGTGGAAATGTGTTTATTTTTCAATGGAACGCTTCAAATCTCTCCCCCCATGCAAAAACAAGGAAATGGATCAGAGAGCGCACAGCTGAGAGCTGAGAGCGGAGAGTTTGGCCCCGCCCCCACCCTCTACTATAGGCCAGCTCTTTTCTCCTCATTTGCATTCAAGCAACAACGCCCATAATGGAGTGTTCAGAGAGAGAAAAATTACTCTTTCTCATCTTATCTCTGTTTCTCATGCACTGAGTGTTGATTTTGAAGAAGGATTCATTTACAGTATTAGGGAACCATTAAGGAGCCATATAAAAGCATCAAGAAGTACCATGTCATGGGACCTTTAAAGACATCTCTGTTGTTCTATAAACTTTGATTCATACATTAGTATATGCATTGTTTTTAATCATCAGCTGTTTGTTTTTTTCCTGTAACCATGAAGCAAAGAAGACTTATGTACTTTTTACACCAAATGTGAAGACCCTCCAAAGGAAATACTTGGGAATGGCTCATCTCATCACAACCCAAAACAAGACTTCACCGGGCTATCTCTGGACACTGTTATGATGCCTATTATGCAGGCCACAGAGGACACACACACACTTTTGTCCTATTACTCCCCTCAAACTGCACTGAGACATAAAGATGACTGAGAAACTCAGTGGGAATATTGCTGCAGCTAAACTTGAATTTCTTCTGGGATTAATAAAGTATCAGTAGACACAAAATTAAGAATGAGTTTCCAGTTACAGTTATAGTGATGTGGGCGAGTTTTTCACTTGAGCCGCTATAGATTAGATTTGAACTGGCACATGGTAAAGTCTCCATGATTGAAAGAGACAATATTCAAATGTAAAGCCTTTTTTCCATTAACATTTTCATTACTTCTTGAGCTCACTGTATTTATATTACCACAGCACTTGTTCTCCGGTCCATCCTTTCACTTGTTGTCATCCAGTGATCGACTTCTCCTCTGTCTGCCTCTACAAGTCCTCTCTAGGCGTGTTATTAGCTGCAGCCCAAAACACAGCGCAGGAGAATAGGAGCGTGCCAGAACTCAAATTGCAGAGTGAAGAATGCAGACGTGATCAGATAGTGGGAGGACATTACCATTTCCATTACTGTCATTCAGCCTCAAGCCTGGGTCTGTAACACAAAAATAATCTGTTTTTCACTATATTCTGTACAAGATTTGGGATATATTAATATTTGTGGATTTGGCTGGAAAATTAAAGGGCCCATGTTACATTTTCTGATCTATGTTCTAATGTTGGTTTCTCATCACAAACATATCTGGAGTTGTGTTTTGTACTGTACAAGTACAGTAGGGTAGTATATAGTAGTCATAGTCATAGCCATAGTTTGCTTTATTGTCGAAAACAATCATGTACATGTACATAGAGTGAATTCGAAATTACGTTTCCCCACTAACCAGGCAGGACAGTGATAGAGTGGCTAGGGGAGGGGCCGCTGCGCATGCGCGCGCCGCCGACTGGGAGATGCAGAGTAGAATAGATGCAATACATACAATCAGTGACAATTTAACCACATGTAATGACAGAAAAACAATTGGAGATATAACATACGGTGATCTTTTTCGTTGGTAACAGAAGGAAGGGTGTGGGGGGATCAGATTGGAAATCAATAAAATTGATTGAACTGAGAGCAGAGATCAGACCTTAACTAAAGACATTTTCTACTCATTCATTTCTAGTGTCAGTGTCAGTGAGTGGGTGCCATGTTTATGTAGAGTCCAGATAACAAACCACATTCTGTGGCCTTGGAAGTGTTCATGCAGGGAGGCGAAGTCAAAACACAGATAACCATTGGAGCCACAGAGATTTTCACAGGGAGACATAATTATCCAGAGGGATTAATTAATTTAGCATTGATGAAATACATTTTTAGAGACCCAGGTAAACAATTTAGATTGAGCTTGGGTTTTGCCAGGCCACCATCTTCATATCGCCATGAAGATTCATGAGAGATCTCATTAGTTCCTCTTGGCGCACAGACTGCGCTGCGTTGGCTTTACACAGTTCTGTCACCATGCCCGTGATGATATCCAAACGTCGAGATGTTTCCTTCGGTTGAAATCCTTCCAAAAGGTCCTCAACCTGTACCACTTTCTGATGTAATCCTTTCACAAGATCTCCAACGGCTTCACAATGGCTCGAAATTGCTGCAGACAGTTTTGGGGACTCTTTACTTGCTGCCAGCTTACACATTTTGCGATAGATCATGGACAATCCCAGGCCAATTAACAGATGTCCAGCTATCAGAATATATATATATATATATATATATATATATATATATATATATATATATATATATATATATATATATATATATATATATATATATATATATATATATAGTATATAGTATATCCTCCTGGGACCTGAAGGAAAAAAGTGTGTCTGAATTATTATTATTATTATTATTATTATTATTATTATTATTATTATTATTATTATTATTATTTTAATTTTCTATTTGGAGGTAAATTAACACTTTAGCATTTACATAATTTTATTTTTATTCATAATGTTGTAGCATGTCCTCTGCAATGGACGCCAGGGACATTTTGGTGTTAAATCCATGTGAAGTTAACAACCTAGCAAAAACTTTTTTTTTTTTGATGACCAACATCTCTGACAAGCGTCTACAGTCGCCTCAAAAAGTTTTTAGACTCCCTTTTCATTTCTTATTTATTTATTTAATATATATATATTATTTATTTATTTTTTATATATTATGTTTTTTATGTATTATTTATTTATTTATTACTTATTTATTTTTTAAATTTTTAAATTTTTTTTAGATTTTTATTTTTTATTTTATTTATTTTTAATCATAGTACAGCCACAAACTAGAGTCTCAAAACACTTAAAAGACAGACTGGATCACTCGATGTCCACTATAAAGGGCACAAATGAATGGGCCGGGTCTCAGGAGGATATACTGAGTTATTCTCTCAAATGGAAAACACTTTGTTCCACCTTGTGATGTCATGTGGTAATACGGGAAGTGCCGCAGTGTGTTTTTAAACTCCATACACTTTTTAGCTAAGTAAACTTTAACTACCACTACATGACATCAAAAAGTGGGGCAGAGCATTTTGAGCTTTGGGGGTGTAGACAGACTAATAATAAAGGATTACTCAAACATGTGTGACTGAAAGAAAACACAACTCCAGGTATGTTTTTGATGAAGTAATGACATTATAACACGGCTTAAAGCTCACAAGAGTCAATTTTGGGGAGGGAACTTTAATCAAAATGTAAATTTGTAAATTTATTTGTTTGTTAAGCCCCTTGAGATGTCTTGTCATCTCGTTTTTCGATGGGGTCCTCAAAATCAAATGTAAATCACCATTTAAACTGCTGTAATTACAAAGGCTGTAGTTTTTTAAACCATGTCTTCTACTAACAATAAAATCTTCTAAACATGATGTAGTAGTTCATATTTCAATACTCTCTCAAACCTTAATATTGCTGCATGGTTTTATGCATCAATAATTGAATCCTTATCTGAAATCATAAATTGCAAATTCAATCAAAATCATGATCGATTTTTTTTTTGCTTGGCATTACGCATGGAATTTGCTGAACCAGACATGGGACCAAGTCACACATGTGCAAGTCTCTAGTAAGTCTCAAGTCTTCACCTTCACGTCACAAGTATTTTTTTCTTGGGCAAGTCAAGTCAAGTCACAGGCTATGTCAAGTCAAGTCAAGTCAAGTCCTGTAATAGGTCAAGTCAAGTCCAAGTCAAGTCACCTTTGGCGTAATTTTAGCTGCAGAATCTGATCTTAATAAAGTGAAAGGCAATATATAAGAAAGTGTAAGTCATCATCACTGGCTAATGTGCCCAACCTGTTATCAAATATTTGTATTGTAAATACTCATGTTCAGTAAAATACATCATAGACTCAAACAAAACAGTGATAGTGTAATTATTGGTTATTTATTGGCAAAAGTGATCTGTACATCAAAAAACAAACTGATTCAAACTGACTCCCTAACTCACTCTGCCCCCCCCCACACACACACACACACACACAGAATATCCACAAGTAGCTATCCTTTTACAAAGTAACAATAACAGCTAAAACAAATACTAACTTACAGTAAATTAAACTGTCACATTTCTTTGCTCTTTTCTTTACACATTTCTCTCTCACACGCTTTCTGTCACTCACAGTCACACAGTATATCCATAAGTCATTCCCTTTTTGTGAGGAAACAAATAATAGCTAAAACAAATAGCTTATTAATATTAAACTTTGTTACATTTCTCCTCTCTCTCTCTCTCTCTCTCTCTCTCTCTCTCACACACACACACACACACACACACACACACAATTCATTATTCTACAGTTGATTGACCTTATCGATCGACTTACGATCGATAAGGGCAGAATTAGAAGGTACTTTGTTAAAATGGAAATGCTTTTGTAACAAAAAGTCCATATTATCATTCAATAATTCAATAATGCACAGGATAATATGTTATCACACACAGTCTTGGTTTAGTCCTGGTTTAGTCCTGGTTTAGACCTGGCTTAGACCTGTTTTAGTCCTGGCTTAGTCTTGGTTTAGACCTGGTTTAGTTTTGGTTTAGTCCTGGTTTAGTCCCGGTTTAGTCCTGGTTTAGATCCGGTTTAGATCTGGTTTAGTCTTGGCTTAGTCCTGTTTTAGACCTGGTTTAGTCCTAGTTTAGACCTGGTTTAGTCCTAGTTTAGACCTAGTTTAGACCCGGTTTAGATCTGGTTTAGTCTTGGTTTAGTCCTGTTTTAGACCTGGTTTAGTCCTGGTTTAGACCTGGTTTAGTCTTGGCTTAGTCTTGGTTTAGACCTGGTTTAGTCTTGGTTTAGTCCTGGTTTAGTCCCAGTTTAATCCTGGTTTAGACCCGGTTTAGTCCTGGTTTAGTCTTGGCTTAGTCCTGGCTTAGACCTGGTTTAGACCTGGTTTAGTCCTGGGTTAGTCCCGGTTTAGTCCTGGCTTAGTCCTGGTTTAGACCTGGTTTAGTCCTGTTTTAGTCCTGGATTAGTCTTGGTTTAGACCTGGTTTAGTTTTGGTTTAGTCCTGGTTTAGTCCTGGTTTAGACCCAGTTTAGTCCTGGTTTAGTGCCGGGTTAGTCCCGGTTTAGTCCAGTTTTAGACCTGGTTTAGTCCTGGTTTAGTCCTGGTTTAGACCTGGTTTAGTCTTGGCTTAGTCTTGGCTTTGTCCTGGTTTAGACCTGGTTTAGTCCTGGTTTAGACCTGGTTTAGTCCTGGTTTAGTGCCGGGTTAGTCCCGGTTTAGTCCTGGTTTAGACCTGGTTTAGTCCTGGTTTAGACCTGGTTTAGTCCTGGTTTAGTGCCGGGTTAGTCCCGGTTTAGTCCAGTTTTAGACCTGGTTTAGTCCTGGTTTAGTCCTGGTTTAGACCTGGTTTAGTCTTGGCTTAGTCTTGGTTTAGTCCTGGTTTAATCCCAGTTTAATCCTGGTTTAGACCCGGTTTAGTCCTGGTTTAGTCTTGGTTTAGTGCTGGTTTAGAGCTGGTTTACACCTGGTTTAGTCCTGGTTTAGTCCTGGTTTAGTCCCAGTTTAATCCTGGTTTAGACCCGGTTTAGTCCTGGTTTAGTCTTGGTTTAGTGCTGGTTTAGAGCTGGTTTACACCTGGTTTAGTCCTGGTTTAGTCCCAGTTTAATCCTGGTTTAGACCCGGTTTAGTCCTGGTTTAGTCTTGGTTTAGTGCTGGTTTAGAGCTGGTTTACACCTGGTTTAGTCTTGGTTTAGTTCTGGTTTAGTGCCGAAATAGATGCAGAAATAATCTGATATGACTCACCCATAAAAACGCGGTCACTCGTATCCATGTATGCACGTGTCACGGTCTTTAATAATCCGGAGCTCCGGAGAAAAGGACATATCCCGAACTTATCCCGTGTCCCGAGGCGAGAGTTCCTTCTTACGTAGCATTAACGTAGTAAGTTAAGGATTCTTCTCTTGGAAATCCCACGTAAATGTCACGCGGCTCGCTCACAGCTGATCGGCGAACAGGCGCAAACACAACAGCGGTAATCGTCATGAGCACGATTGGTGCGTAATTATGCTGCAACATGATTGGAAGCTGGAGCACAGTTCGGCCTATGATTAGCTCTTTGCACTGGCTATTTTGACTTAAAGACGTCGAATTTCGCCAAAAGGTGAGGGATTTTCATGCCTGATTGATAAAATGCCACAAGGGATGGAAGAAGGAATGACTGTTTTAGAAGAGGGATGATTTTGACTATTTTTTCCCACAGGGGGGATTGTCGAGTCAAGTCACAAGTCATAAAAACAGCAACTCGAGTCGACTCGAGTCCAAGTCACTAAGTCTCAAGTCCCCATGTCTGTGAATAACTGTCAGATTGTAAATTTATTGTCTTGGTTTTATGGCTGAAATCTCCAGAATTACCCGGCCTGTCCACATGGAACAAAAGTTGGCACAGTGTACTGCATTATTGGTCAAATAAACAAAAAGGGAGTAATTTTGTTCACAATCACTTTAGAAAGTGGTGCCATTATTCAACTCCAAAAACACGATTGTTGTCAGTTGAAAAGACTTTAAAACATGAGATTATAGTAAATTTGAGGAGCTAATCCCTGACAAGAAATGAGGTTCAACATTTGTGGATTTTTACTTTGGATATATCATACAAAAACAGTGACTTCCGCTGCCCTTGATTTGAAATGATGACATACTAAATTGAAGAATGCAAACAACTTGATCTGCATTACTTGTGTATGGTGTTGTTCCATAGTGTTTGGGTGGGTTTGGAGGAGGCAGTGGTGGCTGTTTGGGAGGTCCGCTTCTGCTTTCTGCTCTATTAGTGCTGCAGTAATAGTCTTGCTGGACATGTGTTGAGTCCAGATAACAGAGCAGAGCAGCAGGAGACAGAGAGGGGCTGACCGGACACTCTGCCCTACAATTCTAGTCAATGGCACAGATGTGATTCCTTGTCACAACACTACAGTACTTGAATTTCTTGTGTCTAGGGGGTATTAGAACATTTGGGGGGATTAAAAATGATATCTTACTTTTGAAAATTATTGTAAAATGATGTTCGGCTCCCATGGCAATGGAATGGTTGGCTGCCTTGTGGCTACCTGGCTCACACACTGACTAGTTTTTGAAACTTTTTGGCTTTTGAGCTCAGTTTTTAATACCATATCAGGTTTTTTTTGTTTGTTTAACAATTAAGAAGTGCAGTTCAAGGGATACAACTAACGGACTGTTGGATTGAGGAAAAAAGCTGTTTGTTTTTCATGTACTATGGCATGCTCTGCCATAATATTCACAAATTTAAGTTCTTGTATAAAGACATGGTCTGGTCTGAATACAGAGAGAGACGAGTTTGAATGAACCGTCAAATGGCACCTTTCTGTATCAGGTTTTTTTGTTTTGTTTTGTTTTTGTACAAGAATGGAATTAGCCTTTTTGTTTTTGTGTTTCTTTCAACTGAACTGATAAAGAAGCTAATTGATAATTTAAGTTATGTTTTGGAAGACAGGGGAGGGATTTAATAAGTTTTCTTCTTCCCACTCCTTTTCGAGCAAAAAGAAAAGACAAATGTAGTTGACTCTATATTGGTTACCTGTATTTATTTCCTTGTGTTGACCTGCTCGAAATGAATAAATTACATGAAAAAAATGAAATGTACGTATCTATGTAGACCGTGCAAGCTCCTAGCTAAGGAGCTAGCTACATATAGATCTCTGAGATCCTACAAGCTTTTTACACCAAAAATATGGGATGTGCGACCTTCCAGGAGAAATAAAAAAGCTTTTTCTGTTTTCTTTTATACATTTGGGGTATTAATCTGGTCACCATGCCCTCCATAATGTTTGTGCATTCAGATGTTTTTGCATGTGAAACGAAGGAGCTCATTGGTCACCTATCATTTACATACAAAATTACAATTTAGTGGTTCGCTTATTGAGTCTGCATTTTCAGCCCCCTATGATTTTTTTTTTTTTTTTCCCATAATCTATTTTTTTCATAAGCAGGCATATTTGTTTTGATGCTGACTGACCATGTGTATCCCTGATTGGCTAACCCATGCTCCTTTTGCAGCTGACATTTGTTCACGTGTAAACTTTGGCGTAGACATCCGCTGAAGGTGAACAGGCTGATAGAGTTAACATGGGCGTAGTGATACGAGTGGAGACAATACGCGAATGTGAAATACGCTGCTGGATGTTTCGTGGACAACTGTTTGGGACGCAAATATACCACCTTTCGGACAAATGTTTTGTTTTGAGAAGAAAAACAAGCTTTATTTCATGTTCCAGGGAAGTTACCGGACCTACTTACGTGGGCTCCAGAAAGCGAGCCGAACCGGGATCAGCTGAAAGTGTCAGAGGTAAGCCGGTGTCAACACACGTAACTTTTAGAAGGAAACCCATACAGATTAACATAAAAAAAACACTATCCCTTTAATTTGATCTGCGTAAAATGTTCAATGTTCATATGCACCAACAAGTCAACAATGTATGCTGTTTCTGGATGTCTTGAAAACGTTTCTGCAGTCCATATAGAATTCATTTACTGTTGAAATTGACAGCCCTATGCAAATTATACAACTGTATTGTCCAAGGCATCACCCATGACAACTTCGTCAATGAATTCAATAGTAAGGATTTCCCAGTGTCACCGACTTTGGCCTCTGCAACCTCATCTTAAACTCAAGAAACTATAGATTATACAGACTAGAACAGGAGCCCACTCACTCTGCCTTCTCCAAATGCATTGCTGCTGAGCTACTGCTGCAGACGACAAGCTTCAACTCAAATATTTATGCCATGGGTATAAAATCAAGAACTATCCAGCTAAAATTAAAATACAGATCTCGCCAAGGGGACCAAAACAAACAGTATTAGCAATTCAGATGGCGTCCTGTCTGATTACTGTTAAAAGTGTATTTGTAAATCAGTGAGTGTTCTCTGGAGTATTATTAAAGGCGCTATACCTTAAAAGCTTGAAAAACAGAACTAGTTCATTTTAAAAATTTTGCAGTGGTCCAAAGTTATTCCTCACTTACCTTATGCATTCTGAACATTCTAATTACGTATAAGTGCTTTTCGTAACTTTCAGACATCAAAGCAGATTGTTGCCTTAGTGGAAAAAAACTAACAACTAGCATGCTAAGGAACACTTTCTGACACTCGGACAATGAAACGCTTACTAATTAGTGGGGATGCACCGATACCAATTCAGATACAATAACTTTAAAGGAAAAGTAACGTGTTTTTTACAATCTGAGCCTTATTTCGGTAATAAAACAAGTTGTTTTACTCACCCATAGCACTTTGGTGTCATATGGAGCATTTCCAGAGATGTTTTAGATTTACGGTTAACCTAGCGCGACTTCTAGCCATAGCTCGGGGCATATAATATATTCCCCGAGCATGTAATATGCCCCGTGCGGGCTCCAAATAACACAAACTTTAGCACTTTTCAAATCATAGAAGCTCGATGTCTTAGTCTATGATTTCGTTTGAGTCAAAAGTGGCCTGTAATCCGAGATTTATCCATAATTTACAGCTTTGTGTTTCATGTTTGGGTCCCGGGAGCTGAGAGCACAGTCACACATGCGCACTGGCGTCCTCATCTACTCGAAACTATGGCTAAATCTCGGATTACAGGCCACTTTTGACCACACGAAATCGTAGGATAAGACATCGAGCTTCTATTATTTGAAAAGTGCTAAAGTTTGTGTTATTTGGAGACCGCAAACATGTGCCCCGAGAACTCACATTATGGAGATCGCAAATCTAAAACATCTCCGGAAGTGCTCCATATGACACCAAAGTGCTATGGGTGAGTAAAACAACTTGTTTTATTACCGAAATAAGGCTCAGATTGTAAAAAACGTTACTTTTCCTTTAAGTGTCTGCTCTGGTATCTGTACTATCTCAAAGTAGCGACAGAACTACTTTGTATGAATCAAAGTTCAGTGTCCACCAGCATCTGACCAGAACTGAAGAAGCAGCTTGGATGAGCTGCGTATTCGACCAAATAAACTTTTATCCAGTTGACACATTGAATTTCTCCTTTTGCCACAAAATTCAAACAGATTTTCTGGGCAAAAAAACAAAAACAAACGACTAGTAAAAACTTGAATTATATCACTTTAAAAGTCCAGCAGGATACTGGCGGTTATGTGTAAGTAGATATCTGATCCAGCAGTTTTTTTTCAGTATCTGTGTCGATATCCAATATTAATTAGAGAGACATTAGCAGACACTACACAGCGGACTTATTTTGACCCCAAGAGCTGTTTGAACTTTTATATCTGTACTGAGTCAAGGCATTTTTTGCTCAAAGACATGTGGGAAAAAACAGGTACATAAGCTTTAAAAAATGACTTTTGGAGGAGCTCAAAGAAGATCCATTTGCAGGGATGTTTTTGAATGGGAAAGCTGAATGGCAGGTGCATTGGTGTCAGGTCAGGATGACTCCTTAATAGCAGGCAGGATTTACTTGGTTGGCGTGCTACTTTTTAAAATGAAGTTATTTGAACTCAAGTGAAATAAGTTAAAGAACTACAGAAACACCCAAACAACAGCAATGGCCCTGCTGCTAAGAAACTTCAGTGAATTCATGCGTTTCAAACTAAGACAACAGTTTCAGACGCTGCAATTATTTTTATTTATTTATTTATTTTTAACAATCTCTCTTTTTTAAATGCCGAAAGGTTAATCTTTTGAATGGGAAGAGGTCGTCAAAAAATCCTCAAATACTTCAAATCAACAAAGATTTTCACAATTATTCTTATTTTGAACAAGTTCACTATGACATTTCGATGTTAGAGTGATTAAGAAATGAAGCTGTTGTCATAGAAATGATGCTTTTTCAGGCATTTAGTCTTAAACTATAAGTATGCAGATCATCTTACCATACCAGCTTTTTGGAGCTCTCTACCATGTTATAATGTTGTTTTCTCATCAAAAACTTCCCTGAACAGGTTTATGTCATCCATGCATGTTTGAGTAATCTAGTGATCTCAAGAACCACAAGAACAGGATGCAAAACAATGCAACTTCACAAACTTGATGTGATGTGCAGTAGTTTCATTAGCGGAATTCATTAGCATTTCCAAACTGAAACTTATTGAACATTTTAATACATTGTTTCTGGCAAATATAGCAGGTAAAATGATTATCTCAATTTTGCCTGTTAATAAAACCCCATACCCTACCCCAGTATTGATCTAAAATGGCTAAATATTAGAAATAGGACCACTAACTTTCAAAAAAAACCCTCATAAAATCTTTATTGATTGGACAGTTGTATTATTAATGGTCAAATCCAGGAAGCATACCCAGATGTTGTGAGGACCCAACACTCATTTATAAAGGTTTGTCCAGAAGGCTCCACAGTATTGCATTAAACACATCTATCTTCACGGCAGGCCTCTCAAGTCTCACGCATTGAGAGTGTGACACACACAATTCGACGTGTTCACACGCTCACACGCCACACGTGGCATTTCTCACGCTGATTTTTTTTTTTTTTTTTGTGCCCAGAAAATTGGTCTGTGTGGCTCAGTTTATGCAGGCACCGCGCGTTTTCAACGAAAAAAACTCCCCCTCCATCCTCCCCGTCCCGCTCCCCGGAAAAAAATCAGCCAATCAGAAAATAGATTGTTCTGTTGTTGGGCAGACTGTAGAGTGTACTTTCATCTGCTAAGCGCACACTGCCCTGTCAGTGATAAGGACAGCGACTGAACACGAGGAAACGGTGATGATAAAACAAACTGAGAACCATCAGGTAATAACTTCATTTATAGAACTCTCATTAGTTGCTTTGTAGTTTAAGTTTGCTCTTTAGACAAACATTTACAGCAGGGCTCTCAAGTCTCACACATTGAGAGACACAATTCGACGTGCACACGCTCACACGGAATTTCTCACGCAATTCAAGCGTTGTTCACCGGGGGGGTGAACAACGGGGGGGCCCCGCAGTCTCACGCACGACCCCGCTCAAAACTTGAGAGCCCTGCTTCACGGAGACAAAAAAGTGACACCACCAAGCCAAGTGACACGTCAGATCTGTGGAGAGGCGACACTGCTCGTGTTTTTTAAACAATAAAAACACCTGTAATTAAATAAATGCGAGATAGACAAGTTTAATGCCATACTGTGGAACAATTCAGGCAAAGCAATCAAAACTCCATGGAAAAAAGTCAGATGACAGACCCTCCGCCAGAAAAGTTACACAGTGCACCTTTTAAACTCCACTTGGTTTGTTGTTGTCGTTTAGCTTGAATCATCGCCCTGTGTACAAAAAAACCCCAAAACTCATTAGTCTAAACATATCGGCGACCCCAGCTCAGCATAATGGTCATCTGATCCAGAGGTGGAGACACATTGGTTTACCTGTCACTACTTCTCCACAGCAGCTGGTTACTTTTTACTTAGCATTGATCGCTTAAGCCAATTTGCTGATTGTTAAGTCTTGCTCGGGGCCAAACCGCTGTGTGGTGACTGGCCTGCCCACTGCATTCACTTCACACTGAACATCGATCCCTTTAGGTCTTTTTGCATCTTTAAATCTTCTTTGTTAAAGTCAAAGCGCCGCTGCTCATTGATCGAAAGCGCGTTTTGCCTCAGAGTTTCTGCAAAAGTTGGGTTTGTATAATAATGATGAGGAAATGTTGTTTTATATTACATATTAGTGGAGCTATAGGCTTCTATTGTAATTCATTGTATCAAAAGTTTAGGGAATATTCAGTTTAATGCTATTCTTGTCAAAAAGAACACAAAATATAATATAACCTTTTCATATGGAATAATTGCATACAATTTTTATAACAACTGAACTATAAAAAATATATATACCTCAATACATGATTACTACATTATATTTACATTATATAGACAGATACCCAATTGGTTTTTGTATACTTATAAGTACCGGTATATTCTTATATACTAGTGTACATATACAGTGGTCCCTCGCTCTATTGCGGTTCACTGTTCGCGGCCTCGCTGTTTCGCGGATTTTTTTATTGTGTAACTTTTTTTTAATAGTGTAACATTGTGTTCTGCGTCCTGATTGGCTAAGAGACTGTAGACCTTTGCCGATTGATAGATGGGGGATGCAGGGGGGACCGGGACTAGACCAGGACTAGACCAGGACTAAACGAGGACTAAACTAGGTCTAGACCAGAACTAAACCAGGACTAGACCAGGACTAAATGTGGACTAAACTAGGTCTAGACCAGAAATAAACCAAGTCTAAACCAGGTCTAAACCTGGACTGGTCCTGGACTAAACCAGGACTGGACCAGGTCTAAACCAGGATTAAATTACCCCGTGTGGCTCTTTGCTGGTTTCATGCGGCTCTTGCGTTCGTTTGTGTTCGGTTTGTGGCTTGGGCTGCGAGGACGCGGTCCTGAGGGGGAGGCATGGTCTGGGCGCCGCAGTTCGATCTCGTGCTTGCAGCCCCGGTGTACGCGCGGCCTCGCGCCGGTCACGCTGCTCTGTCACTGATTTGACCACGACATGAGGGGTGCACGTGTCATGCACTTCTCCAAGGGGCTGGTGCGCGTCGCATCCTGGGAGTGCCTTTGGTTGAGTGCCAGTGCTTCCGGTGGATCCAGTGACTCATGTCTCTGCTCTCCTCTCACGTCCGGCGGGGCTCCCGGCGGAGCCCCCAAGCTTCACTATTAATAAATTTTGTTGAAAATCTACAACAGTTTTGAGTGTTTAAACGAGAGAGAAATGTGAGAACACGTTAATTCCAGTGTTTTAAGGCATTTGCAGCCTTAAAACATGTAGAATAATTGTAAAATATAAAGTTGTCCTACTTCGCGGATTTCACTCATTACGGGTTATTTCTGGAACCTAACCCCTGCGATAAACGAGGGACCACTGTATTTACATTATTTACTAAGCTGTATTCTTGCAGGATATCTGTATTCTTTCTACAGATCAATGCAATGCATGTCCATGATTGGCAAAACCACCTGTCAATCACACCAATTTAAAAATGGGGAGATTCACTGGTGACCAGACTCACATCTTTGTAAAGTATTGAAGTGTGTATTCTGGATCTCAGGTAACAACTTTGCCCTTTCCTCCCCCATATCAGTGTGATTATTATGGGATGCCGATGTATGACTTTTTGTTCCAATAAGGAAATTCGTCTGGATTCTTCAATACTACTCATCAGGAGCAGAGAGCAGCGCCTCAGGATTCATCTCCAGATCTTGAGCTTTGTAAGGACTGACTAGTTAGAGGGTGAAGACAATCAAAGTACAACAGAGCAAACTTACACAGACATTGGGAGAACATGAAAACTCCACAAAGAAAAGCCACAATTAAACTGAGCTGTTAAGTCTGCCTCGAGATTACAATCAGGTGTCAACTTTTCTTTTTTGTCAAGTAGAAGCTTAAAGGTTCTAGACATGACCTTTTTAGCATATATTTGAGCAAAATGTGTCATACCCCATTACAGATATATTGTATAAGCAGCTCAAAACAAGTCACCTTTGTGCTGTCTGCGTCTAATAAGAAAGAATGTTACTGTCCAATAATCAGGAAGTGCATGTTAGGATGCTAGTTGTTGTTAACTTGACTGTCACAGCAAATCTCTATCTTAGAGTTTTGAAGAGTGCTTATAAACTCATTGTGTTGAATAACTGGGATGCTTGAAATATATAAGGGGAAAAAATGGATACAGCAACCTTTACCAAAGTGAACAACTCTGTGTAAAACTTCCATGCTCCAACTTGACTTAGCAGGGCTTACATAATGATCTCTCTTCCTCTTGTACAATAACAAGCCTAAATGTGTTTGGAGTAAATGAGTGTGTGACTGCGTCGGGGCTAAGGTGAACTTTTGCATGTTTTCGCCAGTGTTCTAATGGTCCTTGATGAGGCGTTAGCTAGTGCCATCGCTAGTACAGAGCTGTTGGTGCTTATTCTTCTTAGCTGTATTTTTGGGGCGTTTTTTTTGCGCGATAATTGTGTAGCCTTTATTAAGCACCCGGCCGCATGAGCTTGCCTGGACAAATTGGAAGCAAAGTGCGAAAAGGTCAGTGTTTTGTTTATTATTGTTTTTTGTTCCAAGTGGTTTGTAGAATTCAAAGTGAAGGCAGCTATGTGCCCGTTTTGTATTCTGGGGCTGTTGGAGCAAACTGATTTGACTGAGAAAGAAAGGTGATGTATGGAGAACGCTGCTTTCAACTAAAGTAATGTGGAGGGACAGGACAACATGTCAGAACTCAACAGAACAGGAAAAAACATTATACATGTTTTCATGAATTGTGTCACCATAGATACTTTGTTTATACATGTGCAATGACAGAAGGACTACAAAAGTACACACAATGGTGATGCATGGTCTGCTGCAGCTAAAAAATGTGTGTTATTATTATTATTATTTTAAAACAAGCATTTTTGGTCTTTTAAAGTTTGTAGGTTACAGAAAGCTGTTAAAATTTAACTGTTTCACAACTGTACAATGTGCAATTATAATGTATGTAATGTATATATTAAAGGATCTGTACCTGACTTTCAGTGTTGTATAGTAACGAAGTAATAATACTTCACTACTGTACTTAAGTACATTTTGGGAGACTTTGTACTTTACTTGAGTTTTAAAAAAAATTACAACTTTTACTTTTACTTCACTACATTTCCGAATTTAATTCCATACTTTTACTCCGATACATTTTCAATGTGCCGTTTAGTTACTCGTTACAGAAAAAACCTCTACTGACTGCAAGGAAGTCAAAACGTGCCTGGGCTTGTTCGCTACTTGCGCATGACAATCAGCCTACACCTGTTGGTTTCATTCAGCTAGTTTAATACATCCCTGATGGAAGAGGAGACAGCATCCACGTCGGCTACAAATGAAGAGAGTATTGTATTCCCCACACAACCCAGATGTTTTAAAACAACATTTACTACACGTCATTAGTGCTACCGTACCATAATTATTAAATTACAAATAACGTATTTTGTGCCTGCATTTACTTGCTCATAGGACGGCGTTTCATGGATATCGCCAAAACCAGTAACTTCGACAGTGCTCCATATGACACAAAACTACCATGGGTGAGCCGAACATGGTGTTTTACAGTAGAATTAAGGGCCCAATTGCAAAAAACCCTCTTCCTCCAAAAGCACTCCTTCAATGGTGTTATGTATGCCTTATTTTCAGCACTGTTATTTAAAAAAAACAACGGTTGGGGGGGGGCGGCATTAAAAAATATTAAATTCAGACTGCCTTTGCTTGATACTTTTACTTGTACTTTTAATTACATTACTGGAGTACATTTATTTTTACATTACTTGTCATACTTAAGTACAAGAAGTTCCAGATACTTTAAGACTTTTACTCAAGTAACATTTCAGTCAGTGACCGACTTTTACCAAAGTCATTTTTGGGAGGGGTACCTATACTTTTACTTGAGTTTGATTTTCCACTACTTTATACAACACTGCTGACTTTTAACCATGAGTGACGAACATGTTTGTTTGTGAACTGTAGCCCCGCCCGCATAGTCCTTTGTACCACTTTGATATTGCTCCATGACACGGAAAAAAACTTAGTGTTGTATTCACACAACACCCACGGGTGGTGGGTCCACGGGAGGACGGCCCACGTCACAACTGGCCTTGATGCACTTCTGTCAGGGTTAAGTGTCTTTCCCAAGGACACAACCGCAGCACTCATCTGTGGGAGCTGGGATCACACACGGCCAACCTGTCACGAGGATACGAACCGCCAACCCCTGGATCAAACGCTCTACCAACTGAGCTACTGCCACCCATCAATGTGTAATACAAAGGACATTTATCTCAACCAGAAGAAAACAAATCAGATGCAGGCACTTTACAAGGCCCCATATTATGCTATATATTTCTCTGATGTATGTTATAATGTTTCCTCATCAAAAACATACCTGGAGTTTTGCTTTGTTTTATTCAGATTCAACACATCCTGTTTATTTAGGCTGAGAGGATTTTTGAATAATGATTTGCACTTGCTGGAGGACACTCTGCTATCTGTATGGCTGCAGCAGTCTGCTACCCTCTGGTACACGATACAGGAGCCTGCCAGCACGCACAAAAAGACTCAAAGACACCTATGACTGTACCGCCAGGCACAGCTCCAGCATCATCTTCAAGTTTGCCGACGACACCACCATCTTAGGCCTCATCACTAACAATGACGAGAGCGCCCACAGAGATGCTCTGAACATCAGCAAAACTAAGGAAATGATGGTGGACTTCAGGAGACAGTGTGTAGACCAGCATCCCCCCATCTTCATCAACAACGCTGAGGTGGAGCAGGTCAGCAGTTTTAAGTTCTTTGGGGTACACATCACTGAGGATCTGTCCTGGACACTACATACAGACACTGTGGTTAAGAAAGCCCAAGAAAGACCCTACTTCCTGAGGAAGTTGAGGAAGTTTGGTATGAACACCAGCATCCTCACAAACTTCTACAGGTGCACCATCGAGAGCCTGCTGACGGGCTGCATCACAGTGTGGTATGGGAACTGCACCGCTCAGAGCCGCAAAGCACTACAGAGGGTAGTGCGAGCGGCAGAGGACATCACTGGCAGCAGTCTCCCCTCCATCCAGGACATTTACCACAGCAGGGGTTTGCGTAAGGCACGCAGCATCACTAAGGACCATACTCATCCGGCACAAGGACTCTTCCACCTGCTACCCTCTGGTAGACGATACAGGAGCCTGCAGCACGCACAAAAAGACTCAAAGACAGATATTACCCCCAAGCTGTCAGACTACTGAACTCTGGATAATACTCTAAATAATACTGAACTCTCAATAATACTGCACTAAACTACCTTTCATTATGCATAATTATGTTTACTGCTGCTGCTCTGTATGAATGTATCATGTTTGTCACTACCTCACTGTAAACTACTGTTACCTGTGCAATAATCTGTGCAACACTTATACTATATTATGTGCAATCTGTGAAATCCTCTACTTACACACACACACACACACACACACACACACACACACACACACACACACACACACACACACACACACACACACACACACACACACACATGATACACACACACATACATATATGTAATATTTTATTATATTAGTATATTATTATATTTTATTAATTATTATATTGTTTACTTTTCCCCTGCACTTTTTTGCCATGTACTATTATTGCATGCTATTAGTACTTCTTGACTATCTTAGCGAGTCTGATCCTAAGCATTTCTTTGCATTGTTGACCTTGTGTTGATCCTGCATGACAAATAAACAATCTTGAATCTTGAAGCTTTATTTAAGTTGATGGAAGAATGTAAAGAGTGAAACTGTACCTTCTTTAAAACTGTACCTCTGTACATAACGTCGATTTAATAACTTGAATGGATAAATAAATACATATATAAGCTCATGTAAATACACATTTAAGCTCAAAAGTAAGTATAATTATACTTAGCTCATAGATAATCCTGCAAATAAGCTTAGTGTGCTATTTTTAACTCATCACTTGTGAAATGCATTTACCGTCTTTATCACCACAGTGTTGGTGTCAAAACTGAAAATAATATCGGCGAACATTATTCATGCTTGTGCCACAACCTAGACTTAACATACAGTGCACTTTTAGGCAGATTTTAATACAGACACACTTCAAATCACAACCAGCCAAGTTGAATACTGCACCTGACCAGTTGGACTACTCATTTGACTTTTTTGATTTTGACATTTGATTTAAGAACATCATATTTAAGATGTTGTAACACATTTTTTTTAGGTTTAATATCTTACTTCCTGGTTTAATTTTATACATTAAGCTGAACTTTTGGACAGAATGCTTCCTATAGCATGATGTCATCGATATGGAACCCTCTAAGAACTACTTTTCAACATATTTAATACATTTTCTTTGCAAATTGGTTCTTGATTACTCAAACTATAATTCATATGCACAACAACTTATCCCACCAACTTAAGTAGAAATTGGAATCGTCAAAACCTAAAAACGTCATAACTTAAACACATGAAAAACACAACTAGTCCATTTTTTCCTTATGCATTCCAGTCATCCTACTTAAAGGGACAGTGTGTAGGATTGATGGCGCAGTGGTGGATGGTGGGTATTGCAATTCCTGTCCTAGCTACGGCAGACCTCGAGGGTCACCCGGGCGCGCCGTAACGCGGAGAGCTCGGCGTACCCGGAGGTGGGTTCCGGCAGCCGCGCACAAACCGCGCGCATGTGTGAAGCGCACCCGGCGATGTGCGCGGGTGGGGGGAATCGGGAACCGGACCGCGGAGGGCGGAGGGCGGAGGGCGGTCTGAACCCGGGGTGCGGGCCCACGCTGCAACAAAGCCTCAGCCGCGGTAGGTACTATGTCCTTCTTCTTTTCCTCTTAGATGAAGGTGCTTGCTCCTGCGATGTATGTGCGGAGTAAGTGTGATCCGGCAACGAGCCAAAAAGTTTGCCCACCCCGGCCTAGTCTCTCTCATTTTTCATATTTCTCCCTTATGGCGAGTCTTACTCATTGTTTTATATTAACGCAAGTTCCACTGGCTCTCTCATATGATAGAAAGCTTGTCATTGTTTATCCAAACTCGTACTATCTCGTTGTGTGAAAACCACGAGCCCTTTGACAACTACTGTATAAAGAAAAGGCGAAGGCGGAGCCCAAATGTCCTTCTGCGGCTCTCGTAATCAAAATGGCTGCCTCTGCATGGGGAAGATCCCCCTTTTATGTGACTATATCTAAGTCCAAAAGAATACTTTGATTTCATGATGGAAGTGAAAAGGCTTGGAAAACAATGTATTTTTGAATGGGTATCTTCAATTTCTGTAATTAACAGGTAAAAATCTTACACACTGTCCCTTTAATCATCACTATGAGAGACCGGTGTGGAGTTTTGCCCTGACCGTAAAGCTAACAACAATTAGCATGCTGACACACACTTCCTGATTACTGACCTACAATAACGCATTATAATTAGATGCAGAGAGTACACAGCAGATGTATTTTGACCTCGGGAGATGCTCATACAATCTAACTGTATTGGGGCTAAACAAATTTGCTCAAATCCCCCCCCCAAAAAAAACACAAAAACAAAAAAACAAAAAAAAAAACAATATGCAATTGAACAAAATTTGAACTCATGACCCTCTGGTTTTTGAGTAACATCTTACAATTCACAACAAGCAGCATCCAATTATACAAAACCACATTTTCCCAATAGTACAGCAGCACAGTCAGCCTAACCCCGAATGCACCACAGCTGAACTTGCGAATCCAGTGTAAACCGACAAAGCAGGGGCCTGTACATAGACACTGGAAATGGTCAAACCTGGCAACCTGCGCGATGTCCCAGCCTCTTCCAGATGGAGGGATTTAGCTGGAAGCAGGACAGAAATCAAACAGGGGCAGGAGGGAGGCAGAGGGTCTTGTGAGCTCAGGAGCAGAGGAGGAGATGGGGTCTGGACAGGACGATCTGGCTCTGGGTCACTGGAGAACAGGTGTGGAGCAGATACCAAGCACAGGGAGACTTATGGAGGAGGCAGATAGGGTTTTTTTCTTCCAGATGTAAGCTGTCTTTAAGAATTGTACTTGGATTTAACAGTAGTTCATGTGGGGTTCAAATATATGTAATGTGCTAGATTTGTCATGATTTTTATTAAAATTTCAGGTATTGGGTGTGGAATTTTCTACACAGTATATGTACTCGCAATGTTCAAAATTGTTTCCGGACCACTGTTTTCAATGTAACGTTACTAAAGTTGACATAGTTTTACACTAAAGATAAGCCCAACCCCCTCTCCTAACCTTAACCACCATAAGATTTGTGTCTAATCTTAACGAGACACAGGGCCTACGGCAAAATATTCACAGACAAACTTAATATGCCTAGTTAAATATCTGTTATATTTGTGACAACATGTTTTAATCTGCTAATTTCCCTATGCAAACAGAGTAGAGCAACACAAACACAAAGTTAATTTCAAACTAGGACACTTTCAGAACTGTATTGGGTATTAAATGTAGCCTAATTTTTTAGGTGCAAAAAATTGAAATGAGCTTTATGACCAATATGACTTTTAAAGTTATAAAGTTTATAAAGAGTAAACTACTGAAAAAAAATAGGAACATGTGGGTGGAGATGCATCCTGGAGGAGGTCTGCGGGGTCCTCTGGGTGGAGGTCTGCAGCCAGTCTTTTGGGTCCACTTCTGTAAGGCTGGGTCCCAGAGATAACATCTGAAGGTGCACAGTTAAGATTAGAGGAGTCAGGATACATGTTTCATTAAAGGAGTATTAACTTTTTTTTACAATCTGAGCCTTATTTCGGTAATAAAACAAGTTGTTTTACTCACCCATAGCACTTTGGTGTCATTTGGAGCATTTCTGGAGATGTTTTAGATTAGCGATCTCGACGTTGAAGTCACCAAAATAACACAAACTTTAGCACTTTTCAAATCAGAAGCTCAATGTCTTAGTCTACATTTTCGTTTCAGTCAAAAGTGGCCTGAAAATCAAGATTTCGAGATTTCAAGAGTTTCGAGTAGATGAGGACGCCAGTGCGCATGTGCGGAGTCACAGTTTATTTCACTCTCAGCTCTCGGGACCCAAACATGAAACGCAAAGCTGTAAATTATGGCTAAATCTCGGATTACAGGCCACTTTTGACTCAAACGAAAGTGTACACTAAGACATTGAGCTTCTATGATTTGAAAAGTGCTAAAGTTTGTGTTATTTTGGTGATTTCAACGTCGTGCCCCGACCACTCACGTTATGGATATCGCTAATCTAAAACATCTCCGGAAATGCTCCAAATGACACCAAAGTGCTATGGGTGAGTAAAACAACTTGTTTTATTACCGAAATAAGGCTCAGATTGTAAAAAAAACCCATTAATTCTCCTTTAAGAAAGTATTAAAGGGCCTGTACTTGATCTTTTTCCATATATTTGAGAAACACTGTCTTGCCCCATTGTACAAATATATTTTATAAGCAGCTTTTGAGGTCATAATAAGTCTGTCATGTAATGTCTGCATCTGCTTATAAAGTATTTCATTGTCCAAAGATCTGGAAGTGCACAGTTTGCATGCTAGTTATTATAAGCTTTATAGTGACTAAGAGGGATAACTTTGGGCAACTGCAAACACCTTTTTAAGGGAGGAGACACATCCAAACTCCACACAAAATAGTGCTACACCATTCGGGATTCAAACCAGGGACCTTATTGCCGTGGGGCGAGAGTTGTACTGACTTTGCCATCACACAACTACCGTATATTTTGGTAGAAGCAGCACTAGACTCTCGCAGATATTTTACCACATCGTTTTACCGCTATTGTTCCTGTTTTCAAATGCCATCTTCTTCCCACCGTAGCATCACCAAAAGCTCAAACCGTCCCCCTAATAAAGCCTCATCAAACCTGACAGCCAAAGTCTTTTCAATCACGGTAACATTTTGACGCGGCTCAGGAAAAGGACTAGAAGATGCGCGGCCGGTATTAGTATGCGGTGCGCTAACTGTGCAGTCTCATCAGCTTGTCAAACAAAATTACAGGTGCAGAACAGAACGCGCTGGCTGCTCGCGCCGCACGCCTGGGCTAGCTTCCCCGTGGCGGCCCCTTTGTTTAGATGCTAGTTCCATCCCGCACTCATCCAATCAATGTAATTACAGGTGATTGTTTGATCAGACAGCTCCTTACCGTCACCGTGGCAATCGTCAATCGATGGCCATTGCGGCTGTAGCCTGCAAATTGTCAAATGCAGAAATGATGATATATGGAGAGTTATCTGATTATTTCTGAAGGACTGAGTCTTTTCAGAGATCCCCGAGACATTTGTGCTAACGTGGGCAAATAAAAGCCTTTGCGTGTGAGGAATTGGAAGGGCTATTTTTTTTTTTTTTTACAGACAAAAAGGGGACGTTATAGGAAATCAAACGTACATTTCCTGTCAAATTACTTCCACTTCAATTTCGTTCTGAAGCAGTACCGTGAGATTGGAGATCATTTGAAACTTTTTGTTGAAAATAGCAAATCGTGGGCACAGACAAATGGGAGAGCTGCAGTTTATTGAGCGGAGATGGAGAGGTTGAGGTGGCTGATTCTTCTGGTGCAGCGTTGAAGAATTGTCATGGGCTTCAGTGATAGACTTAAAGGTCCACTGTCCAACCTTTAGAGGGTTCAAGATCTGGTTGTGTCCATGAAGTTATTGGTTTGTCTAGAATGTTCCTCTGTATGGCATTACAGTAATCCCTCATTTATCGCAGGGGTTAGGTTCCAGAAATAACCCGTAATAAGAGAAATCCGCGAAGTAGGACAACTTTATATTTTACAATTATTCTACATGTTTTAAGGCTGTAAATGCCTCACCACACACATTATACACTTTTCTCAGACTGGAATTAACCTTTTCTCACATTTCTCTCACGTTTAAACATTCAAACTTTCATAGATTTTCAACAAAAGTGAAGCGTGGGGGCTCCGCCGGGAGCCCCGCTGGACGCACGAGGGGAGCGGAGACATGAGTCACTGGATCCACGTCCCGCGACGCGCACCAACCCCTTGGAAAATTGTGCGACACGTGTACCCCTCATCGTGGTCAAATCCGTGACAGAGAAGCGCGACCGGCGCGAGGCAGCGCGTACACCGGGCCTGCGAGCACGAGATCGAACCGCGGCGCCCGGACCGCGTCCTCTCAGCCCGAGCCATAAATCAGCCACACGAAACCAGCAAAGAGCGGCACGTGGTGGTTTAATCCTGGTTTAGACCTGGTCTAGTCCCGGTTTAGTCCAGGTCTAGACCTGGTCCAGTCCTGGTTTAGTCCAGGACCAGTCCAGGTTTAGACCTGGTTTAGAAATGGTCTAGACCTGGTTTAGTTAAGGTCTAGACCTGGTTTAGTCCACGTTTAGTCCTGGTCTAGTCCTGGTCTAGTCCTGGTCTAGTCCTGGTCTAGTCCTGGTCTAGTCTAATCTGATGCAGCAAATCATTCCTGATAAGGTTCCACAATGGTTAGCACTCTTGCCTCACAGCAAGAAGGTTTCCTTTTTGTGTTTGGATGGGGTTTCTCCCAGCACCCAAAACATGCACAAATGCCCCAAAAATGCCCCAAATTCTCCAGCTAAGATAGTCCTGACCAAGACTAGCTCAAGATCTGAAGCTGGGTCTCTGGGTGCAGCATTGTGGTGCCCCAGCGGCATTGAAGGATGGTCAAATGCAGAGGGGGGGCATCTCTTACCGTAGTGACACAATTCACACATTAGCAAACACTGTCCAAACAGTTTTTAGATTGAACATTGATTTAAACAGAGCCTTTTCAGGAGCCTGTGATCAATTTAAGCATTCACAGTCATGCTTACGTGTTTGATATTCAACCAGAAGGTGCGGATGAGTCATTGAAAAACTGTTGATGCTTACTAGCGTGTGACTGTAATGTTATTTGAGATGGACTTGTTTAACAGCACAAATCTCATCTGTTGCAGTTCCAGCTCTTTATGGTCAGATTGTGTTGAAGCAAAGATCAAATTAAAGTCTAATTTGAGTAACATGGCTTCAGACAGAGCAGAGCCCACAGTTCCCCAGGGAATTTTGATGACATCAACTGCAAATTATCAACGGAGAAGTAATATCTCCATGAAGATAAGCAGCAAAAAGGTTACATAGTCCATCTTTAAAAGCCAATGGTTGTAGTTAATGATTGAATAACTGCAACTTTCATGTCGAGAGAAAGTAGAGAAAGTCCAGTAATTTCAGTTGGAACGTGGCGTCTTTGTAAATAGTTTTTTTTATGAATGGATAAATATGTCATTGGAACAGGTCTGTGTCTGTTTTGGCTCATTTTCAATGTGATATTTGGGGACGCGGTGAATGTAATCATCTCAAAGAATTGTGAAATGCTTTTTCTACTCCAATATGCCCTGAATGATTTTTAAACAGTTCATGAAATTATTCTGACACACTTTGTATAGTACAGTGGTACCTCACCTTACGAAAGACCCAACAAACGAAAATTTCAAGTTACGAAACGCCTTCACGTTAAATTTTGGTCTCTAGATACGAAAGAAAATTCAAGTTACGAAACGCGAAATCTCAAAAATTCAAATAATGCGCTCAGCCACACACATTATACGCTTTTCTCAGACTGGATTTAAACTTTTCTCACATTTGTCTCTCGTTTAAACACTCAAACTTTCATAGATTTTCAACAAAATTATTAATAGTGAAGCTCTGACACGTGTGATAGCGCAGCATGACCCGGCGCGGGGCTGCCAGCAGGTCTAGACCTGGACTAAACCAGGACTGGACCAGGACTAAACCTGGACTAAACCAAGACTAAACCTGGACTAAACCAGGACCAGACCAGGTAGATTAAAGCGCCGCGCGCGGGTCTATTTCCTGGTTTCGTTTCGAGTCACGGCTGAGGCGAGCAGCGAGGGGGACCGCACGCAGTCTGAGCGCCGCGTTACACTATAAAAAAAAAGTTACACAATTTAAAAAAAATTTGGATCGGGGCCTTGGAACGAATCAGGCTTTTTCCATTGAAATAGCTACTCAACTTACGAAAAATTCACGTTACGAAACCACTTCTGGAACGAATTAATTTCATAAGGTGAGGTACCACTGTATGTAAAAACCTGTAGTGGATCTGTTTCCTCATCAGAAACATACATGGCGTTGTGTTTTGTTTCATTCACATTCATGTACATACATAAGAATAAGAACTCTTTATCTCTTTATCTCAAAGAGAAAACGCTCTGATCTACCTTGTGATGTCATGTAGTAATACAGAAAGTGTGCCGTTGGGTTTTTAAACTCCACACACCTTCACTAGAATCATTTGGATAATTTCAGAGCAGGAAGTGCCAATTATTATGGAACAAAAGTTAACAACTACTACTTCTTTTTTGCATTCTTGTTGTAACAGAGCATTTTGAGCTTTGGAGTTGTAGACAGACTAATAATAAAGGATTACTCAAACATGTAAATAAAATAAAACACAACTTCAGGGATGTTTCTGAGGAGGTAACGACATTATAACATGGCTTAAAGCTCACAAGAGTCAATTTTTTTGAAATATATGATCTTTAAAAGTTCCAGAGATAATTTTCCAGACTTTCTCTCTCATATATGAATACGTATATGCAAAGATAAATGTTCTGTTGATCTAGTAGTATGACTCACTTTAAAGCTCCAAGGAAATGTATTTGAGGAGTATACAGTTTTATCTTATGCCTAAAACAAAGTATTAAACAAGTCACACTCAGAACTATTTCTCTTAGTGATTTATCTGAAACACAGTGAAAACAACTTTTAAAGGTCCTATATTACACAAAATTGTCCAATACAGAAGAGGGAGTGCAGACTGATCCAGCGTAATGTGTATATGCTAATGTGATCATTATTTTCACTTCTAAAACATGAGATGACAAAGCAAAGGTAATAAAGCGTGTGTGTAAAGGGCCCATATCACACTATTTTCTGATCAATTATAATGTTTCCTTGTCAAAAACATACTTGGAGATGTGTTTTTTTTTTTCATTCACACATGTTTAACACATAAACCCTGCATATTTAGGCTGATTCAAACAGAAAACACTTTTCTTGTGATGCCCTGTGGCAATACAGGAAGTGCTCCACTGTGGTTTTAAACTGCATACACCTTCACAAGAATCTGCATACACCTTCACAAGAATCATTTGGATAATTTCAGCATATTTGCCAGTATTTACTGAACAAAAGATGAAAGGTCACTGTTGAAAACTTGAACTACCACTACATGACATCACAAGGTTGAACAGAACATTTTGGTCTTTGGAAATGTAGACTAATAATCCAGGATTACTCATGTGTGAAAACACAATTCTGAGTACGTTTTTGATGAGGTAACAGGATTAGAACATGACTTGAGTCAGATGTGTAAGTAAGGAAGTAAGGAAGTTTTATTTATATAGCACATTTAAAAACAATGAAAACTGGCCAAAGTGCTGTACAATGTCAAAAAACTAAAATTAAACAATAAATTTGCCAATGGCAAAACAATTCGGCAGCATAAAATACATATGAACATTTGACATGGCACAACAAGTATACATAAGATGAAATAAAAGACAGGATAAAAGATAGAGATAAAAAAAAGACCTAAGAGGCAAAGGCCACAGTGTACAAATGAGTTTTATGTGTTATATGTGTTATGTAATATAACAATATAAACAATGCAAAATATGGGTCTTTTAATTGTACATAAATCCAAACAGTGATTGTTGAATGTCCTGAGAATCACAGCATCCAATCATCTTATTTCATATTTTATAGTGTTGTAGTGTTCTGTTTAGGTCTGTAACGCCACATTATGTAAATCCATGTAAACGACCTGCCATGTGCTGTTCCATATCAATTTGGACGTATTCCAAACATGTTACACACCTACATCAAACTGAACTGAATAACAGCCATATGTAGCGTGTGTGTTCATGTACAATCAACTCTGTCACAGCTCAAGCCCATGTGTTATGCTATTTATGTCTCAGCAGCACTTAGAAATGCTTAGAGAACACATGTTATGCATTCTTGTGGCTTTACTTCCCTTTTTAACATTTTGGTCACCTTGGGTTTAGTATTTCATTTACCTGGAATCAATAATACACACTACTTAAATACAGTTCATATGGGTGTGATTGACAGGTGGATTAGCCAATCATTGTCAGTCCGTATCTGAAAAAAATATCACTTTTTCAGGGGACTGAAAAACATTGCAGATTTCTCCAGAATCAACGAGTGAAGCACTACATTTAATGTTATTTGTAAATAACAAGTTTTTTTTTTTCATTCCCCAAGGAATGAAAAAAAAAACACAACATTTACCACAAGCAGCCATGTTTAATTATCACTATAGAGTGGTTCTCATTATCACAACTTTCAAAAAAATATAAGTTATCATAACTTAAATAACATAAATAAAAATATATACATATATATAAATAGAACAAGTTTGCAGTGTTGGGGAAAGTTCATTTTATACATGAACTA
This sequence comes from Paratrypauchen microcephalus, assembly GCA_036785185.1. Lineage (NCBI taxonomy): Eukaryota > Metazoa > Chordata > Actinopteri > Gobiiformes > Gobiidae > Paratrypauchen > Paratrypauchen microcephalus. Next base: position 569,190 of record JAVJIX010000299.1, on the reverse strand, counting down.
GTTCAAAGTTCAGTTCACACATTTCAAAATGAACTAGTTCGTTCATAGTTCATAATTGTTTATAGTTAGTAGTTTGTTCATAGTTCCAAAAAATGAACTAGTTCATAGTTATTTTTTTTCCAATACATTGCTGCGAGCTATTATTTTTCAATATCATTGCCAAAGCCCATATAGAACCATAGACAGCAATTATTATATCAGTTTTAACAATCAAACCATGTGTTATTCATGTGTTATCTCCATCTTCATATCCAATTTCACATCCTTATCCAATTATAAATAACGGTCCCCATAATGATAAAACACCTGCAATTCAACAGAATAAAGAAAATACTTAAATAACCCCCATATGATATGACTTAATTAACTAAGCTTAAGAAAACAAAATAAACCCACAAATTAACATTAGTGACTCCCCCTTTAATGTGGCCCCCTTTAGTGCACCACTCTGCTGTTTCTCACAAGACCAGGAAGTGCCCCAGTTTGGCCCCTAAACCAGAGAGCAGCGCGGAGGAGAAGGTCGGGAGAGCATGAGGGGAACAGAGTCCAGAGAGCAGGAAACAGTTTGTAAGCACTCCTGCAGGAGCAGTGAAAGGTTTGAGGCAAACCAGGCGGAGCGAGAGGGAGAGAGGGAGAGAGGTTTTGTTTCAAGCGCTCGGCACGGCGCCCCTCACGAAGTTGCGCCCTGGGCAATTGCCCCACTCGCCCCCCCCAAGAACCGCTACTGGATGACCAATGAGATCCTTTCTCATTGGTCACACTCTTTGTAAAGCAGTTCTCAGTTTCCACTGAGTATATTTAGGTTATTTAGGTTCCCTGTGCTATCAGCAACAGGACTGAACAATGGGAAAATAAACAAAATAAACCCTTAACATGAATGCTGTGCCAATAGAGCCAAGGAATTGTTGTAAACTCAATTTGACAGTAAGAGTCCAATAATGGTTTATAGATTTAAAAACTGCAGAAGGAATCTGAAATTTTTCCTGTGATACAACAACTACAGCTATGTTTTTGATGAGGAGATAACATTATAACATGGTTAAAAGTTCAAAAAAAAAATAATCAATTTTACATATGTGTCTTTTAAAGTGCTTTTACAAAAGGACACATTTTCAAATCTTGAGAAAAGTTCAAGTTGCTCTGTTCACACAGTATGGCATTATTTAGCCTTTTTTTTTTTGTTTTTTGTTTTTTTCCCAAATCATAATGATTAAAAGTGTGGGTGAAGATGAACTTTGATGGTGGGGGTGCTGTGGGGGCTCTCTGTTCTTTCCTGTTAATCCTCTTCTCATATCGACCTCTCCTCAAATCAAGGCTTAGTTTTCATCAGTGGGTTCAGTCTGATGCTATAATGAGCTTGGCATTTCACAGCACTACACTCTTCATAATCAGACTCCCAAAATATCCACTGCATACACTGTATAAATGTTCCCTGAATACATGATTTCTAACAAAAATGTTAGGTTATGTTTTTATCCATGACCTTGTGAGTTATTCCAACGTTTTACACTTGATATTTACCACAAATTAATGAAAGACTTTTAATGAACTAAGATTTTGTATTATTTATATTTGTGTGTATATTTAACGAAACCTTTTAGGTGTACTTACAACAGACTACCGTGAGGTGAAAACTGATTATGTATATGTTCGTGATTAATGTAAGAACTTTAACAAGAGGCTGATAAAGATTTAAGAAACTTTTTCAATCTATACTCAACAAAAATATAAACGCAACACTTTTGTTTTTGCTCCCATTTTTCCTGAGATGGACCCAAAGATCCAAAATTCACTCCAGATACACAACACTACCATTTCTCTCAAACATTGTTCACAAATCTGTCCAAATGTGTGACAGCGAGCACCTCTGCCCCGCCGAGACAATCCACCCCACCTCACAGGTGCGCCACATCAAGATGCCGATCCGACATCATGACCAGTGCACAGGTGCACCCCAGACTGCCCACAATAAAAGGCCACCCCGAAATGTGCATTTTTTTTTTTTTTTTTTGCTTTATTGGGGGTCTGGGGAACCAGTCAGTATCTGGTGTGACCACCATTTGCCTCATGCAGTGCAACACATCTTCTTCACATAGAGTTTATCAGATTGTCAGTTGTGGCCTGTGGAATGTTGGTCCACTCCTCTTCAATGGCTGTGCGAAGTTGCTGGATATTAGTGGGAGCTGGTACACACTGTCGTATACGCCGGTCAAGCACATCCCAAACATGCTCAATGGGTGACATGTCCGGTGAGTATGCTGGCCATGCAAGAACTGGGACATTTTCAGCTTCCAAGAATTGTGTACAGATCCTTGCAACATGGGGCCGTGCATTATCTTGCTGAAACATGAGGTGATGTTCATGGATGTATGGCACAACAATGGGCCTCAGGATCTCATCACGGTATCTCTGTGCATTCAATATGCCATCAATAAAATGCACCTGTGTTCTTCGTCCATAACAGCCTTTGAAGAGGAGTGGACCAACATTCCACAGGCCACAACTGACAATCTGATAAACTCTATGTGAAGAAGATGTGTTGCACTGCATGAGGCAAATGGTGGTCACACCAGATACTGACTGGTTCTGAGTCCCCAGACCCCCAATAAAGCAAAAAATAAAATAAAAAATGCACATTTCGGGGTGGCCTTTTATTGTGGGCAGTCTGGGGCGCACCTGTGCACTGGTCATGATGTCGGATCGGCATCTTGATGTGGCGCACCTGTGAGGTGGGGTGGATTGTCTCGGCGGGGCAGAGGTGCTCGCTGTCACACATTTGGACAGATTTGTGAACAATGTTTGAGAGAAATGGTAGTGTTGTGTATCTGGAGTGAATTTTGGATCTTTGGGTCCATCTCAGGAAAAATGGGAGCAAAAACAAAAGTGTTGCGTTTATATTTTTGTTGAGTGTAATTAAATGTGCACTATAGAGAAGAGTCCTCCCCGCTTGTCTCCAGGGAGATGTTATTGTTGAGATTGTTCCTCAGGATGGCATTAAACTCTTTAAATTATTCAATGCAATGTCAGTTTTTTTTTCTGTAACCTAGGTCACCTCTCCACAGATATGACCAGTGTCATCACCTGCTTGTTTCCATGGAGATGGATAAGTTCTGTCCCATACTGTGGAACATTTTGTTTAAAGTTGTCACACTGAAATGGAGGGAAACATGTAGCAGGCTTTCCACTAAAAAGTTATATAGTCTACCTTTTAAAGAAGACATATTGTGCTTGTGTCTGCTATATAGTTATAATCTATGACACCGTGGATCATTTTTATAATTTGCACATTTTAAACCGCAAAACCACATTTTAAACCTAAGAAGAGCTGACGTCGGCGTAAACACACAACAAAGAATCAGCAATTCCCATGGATAGCTGCAGATCACTAGCGAGGAGTTTTTTTTTTTTTCCATTTGTACCAAAATGACTACGCAATGCTGCCGAATCCTATGCATATCACAGATTAAGAAAATAAAATTGGATAAGGATGTAACAATATCAGAAAATATATTATTGTATATCGGATGTATATCGCCACCTTAACGTGTTAGAGGGGTTTGAGTGCCTGAATGATCCCAGGAGCTATGTTGTCAGGAGCTTCATGCCCCTGGTAGGGTCACCCAAGGCAAACAGGTCCTGGGGGACGGGTCAGACTAAGAGTGGTTCAGAATCCCTTTATGAAGAGGACTAGAGCAAGGTCAGTTACGTCGCCCAGATTGGCATTACCGGGGCCCCACCCTGGAGAAAGGCCTAGGGTGGGTGTTCGACGGCAAGCGTCTGGCAGCCTGGCCGAGCGACGTGGGACCATCCTCCCCGCAGGAGGAGCCATAGGGGTTTGGTGCAGTGACATCTGGGCGGCAGATCTGTTTAGGTTGTTGCCTGCGATCCGAACCCAGATAAGCGGAAGAAAATGGATGGATGGATATATCCAATGACTACGCAATGCTGCCGAATCCTACGCATATCACAGATTAAGAAAATAAAATTGGATAAGGATGTAACGATATCAGAAAATATATCGTTGTATATTGGATGTAACAATCCCCTCCTTGAACCACCTTAAAGGGATATGCCACCCCCAGGTCAAACTTGGGCATCTCCCCACAGTCCAGAGACTAAAATAAGTGGTGGAAAGCGTTTTCCTGCTCACCCAGCCATTGTCCGAGTCTGTCGCCACTGACCGCCGCGGTATCTGCAGCTCCTCCGCCTTAGACTGGAGTCTAACGTCGCCAGAGAAAGATTTCGGCCAAAAGGAATTAATTTGCTCGATGCGTTTCCCAATTACTTTCTGTGTAGTGCGCACTCCCTTCCTGGTGCGTAACAGGGATTCCCCTGGCAGCGTGCTGCGTGATTCGGCTATGTTTTTCCGCACTGAAAAATAGTTCCCACCCAAAATGACCAAGTCAAGCTCTCTGTGTTGATTTGCACATTTATTTGCACTCGATATGAATGCGCACTACACACAAAGTAATTGGGAAACGCATCGAGTGAATTAATTCCTTTTGGCCGAAATCTTTCTCTGGCGACGTTAGACTCCATTCTAACGCGGAGTAGCTGCAGATACCGCGGCGGTCAGTGGCGACAGACTCGGACAATGGCTGGGTGACCAGGAAAACGCTTTCCACCACTTATTTTAGTCTCTGGACTGTGGGGAGATGCCCAAATTTGACCTGGGGGTGGCATATCCCTTTAACATGTTAGAGGGGTTTGAGTGCCCGAATGATCCCAGGATGGATGTAACGATATCCAAATCTCTCATTATGATATTATCACGTTATGCATCTCACGGTATGATATTTATTGCGATATTTTGGAGACGCTAATAGAATTGTAGATAGGATACTTATTGGTTTTAAAATACCTTGACAAAACATTACTGCAAATCAATACTGTCATAATCCCAAGAATTAAAGTAAAAATCATATTTCTTCATGTTGTCTGCACTTAAATGAATCATGGGATATTTAGTTCCCTATGTTTATTAACTGTTGCTACTGTAAAACAACAGATTTAAGTAAAGGAACTTGTCATTCGATATACTGCACAACATTATTGTGAGACCTTCGACGCTACGATATCACAATGTTTCAGTTATTGTTACATACCTAAAATTGGAGAATGAAGTTTGTACAGAGCGTTGGGCATAGACTAGTGGTGGGGGAAATGGGGCTTGATCTGCAATATGGTGTCTTGAAACGAAGCGACAAAAGATTGCTCAAACATGCACAAATCACTCCAAATACAACTTCGGGTGAGAAAATGGTGACGGGAAACACCAATAACATGGTTAAAAGCTTGAGAAATTGATTTTACATCATTTAAAGTCAACGCTTTAAAGTCAACATTTAATTTATTGAGTGCACATTATAAATAACTATATACATTACATTTGTTGATTTTTGTCAGCTACACGATTTTACAGTGTAGATTATATATTAACACACATGTCCCCACTTTTCTTCTAAGTTCGCCGATGGTATCTTTCAAATAAGCTTCCTCTGTGAACCGCTAATGGAATGAATAACAAGCAATAAAAGCAGCTGTTAATCTAAAGCGGAGTAAGTAATTGGGGCTATTTCTGGAGCATATTAAAATGTCAGATTTGAATAGGCCGGCCTGTATCAAGCGCGCTCATCTTGCCCGGCTTTCCACTGCCTGAATGCTGCACTTAGATAATGAAACCCGCTCTAAATGTGTGTGTGTGTGTGTGTGTGTGTGTGTGTGTGTGTGCGTGCGTGCGTGCGTGCGTGTGTGTGTGTGTGTGTGTGTGTGTGTGTGTAGGGGGGCTGGGTTACCTTTTGGGTTAGCTGCACTCATAGATGGCTGATCCTGTATTGTCTGAAGGTCTCGGTCAAAGGCCTACTGATTAAATGTATAGACCAGGGGTCGGCAACCCACGGCTCCGGAGCCGCATGCGGCTCTTTGATCCCTCTGATGCGGCTCAGTACAGTGGTCCCTCGTTTATCGTGGGGCTTACGTTGTAGAAATAACCCACGATAGGCAAAATCCGTCAAGTAGTCAGCTTTATATTCCCTGTATAAATATATGTGTATTTCACAGTTCCTCTGACCGAGGCGCCTGGCACCGCTGCACTGTTGCGGGTTTTGTTGGGGAGAAAACTTGCAAACATACAGCACTTCAGAGCAGTGACGGACTGGGATCATCGGCCCTGGCAATTTACACCTAGAAGTGGCCCTGTAGTCTGTGGAACGGGGGGAGGGGTTCTACAGCTCTGCACCAAACACAGAACTGTAGTGAAAACGCATCTGTGCGCTCTCAGGACTGGTTCCGCCGCCTGGACTCAGTTCGTTATGCGGAAACACTGCCGCAAGAAGTGTGTGCGCAGACACGTGGTCAAATCCGTAATAGATGGCATGTGCTCAAATGCCAGACCGCTCAGTCCGTCACTGCTTCATATTCACACTGCTCGTGATCGAACATTTAAATAAATTTAGCAAACTGAACGCATTCTGTAGCCTACAGCAGACACGGAGAATGACTGACGGATCGGCAAAGATCTACAGTCCTTTAGCCAATCAGGATGCAGAACACAATACGTGTTGATACACTATAAAAAAAATTAGCGAAACAGCAAGGGACCACTGTATTTAATTAAAATGTATTTTATTTTAGTCTGTTCATATTCAAAATGTAATTCTATGTCACAAAGGTAAAAAAAAGACGTTATATGCAGTGTTATTTCATTTTAAATTTCAAAAGGGTTTTGTGGCTCCCAGTGTTTTTTTTTACTGTGTGAAACGGGTCCAAATGGCTCTTTGAGTGGTAAAGGTTGCCGACCCCTGGTATAGACTGAACAAGATCAGTCTATTGGACTTTAAAGGTGGCTTTGTTAAACGATAAAACGAGAAGTTAGCATGAAATAAGTGGATCTATATGTGTAATGACTGATATGTGTAATTCACACTGTTCTGTTTTGTAGTTTTGTAACACAACTTTCCATCAATTGAAACCTAATTATAATATTACACAACTTCTGTGGACTATATAATTCTTTGGACTATCAGTTCAAATGCCAAGGTGATCATCCTGTCTAATTTGGGGAAGAAAAAAAAAGAAAAGAAAAATGCATAGGTAAAGAGCGGATATTATATCTGACAAAACTGGACTTTAGTGACAATTGATGTTTTTTGTAATTTTATATAGAAAGAGGGGTAATGTATTATTATTATTATTATTATTATTATTATTATTATTATTATTATTATTAAAAATATCCACATTAGGTGTAAATAAAGTACCGTATAAAGAGGGGGTATTATACAAACTGTATTGTGTGTACTGTTATAACATTGTTTCCTCATCAAAAACATGCGTGAAGAGGTTTTAGATACTTTACATGTTTGTTTGAGTGCACTCCTTACTGTAGCAGTACAGGTTTTCCACCACCAATTATATTTCTTATGCACTTGAAGTATTTACAGAAATGTGTGTCAAATATCATACATTACATAATGATACAGCCTTGTTGAAAGAAGGATCCAAGGAAGCTGGTACTCACAGGTATAGAGGGATTATTATATGTCACTTGGCGCTCTACTGTGCATGTTTCCTGCAAAAAGAGCCACTGTCCTGTCTGGGATCATGATCATGTCATGAATCGATCAGGTATGAGTGGATGTCCGGTTACTGAAGTTTGAGACTTTTCTTCTCGTCATTTACGCAATCAATCATTCATCCATTCATCATTCATTTTCTTCCACTTTTCCATTTTCTGGGTCGCGGGGGCAGCAGTCCAAGCAGTGTTCTGCTGGCCAGAACACAATGCACCAGCCCCCATGAATCCTTCCGCGGGTGGTGGGTCCACAGGAGGACGGCTCACGTCACAACAGGCCTTGATGTATCTTCTGCCATGGGGGCTACCAGTGTCCACAGACACTGGGGGCGAGGTGGGGTTAAGTGTCTTGCCCAAGGACACAACAGCAGCGCTCATCTGTGGGAGCTGGGATCACATGCGGTCCACCCATCAAGAGCGGGATTCGAACCGCCAACCCCTGGATCACGAGGCATATGAGCTACTGCCGCCCTCAATCAATCAGTCAAACTTTATTTACAGTATATAGCACTTTTCATACAAAAAAATAACACAAAGTGGTTTACAGTGATTAAAAACAGCCCACTCACATTTCCTTCCACCCAAACAACCAGCCCCCCACAGCACACGCACACACACATACACACACACATACACACACAGCACACGCACACACACATACACACACACATACACACACACACACTCACACACACACACACATACACACACACATACACACACACACATACACACACACACACACACACACACACACACACACACACACACACACACACACACACACACACACTAACATACATACACATAGTAAAATGTGAGGCTGAATACCGCCACCAGAACCGCCACAGGACCCAGGGGAGAAATGAGGCCCAAGCACCACCACCCCAACCAAGAGCCCACGGGACAGACCCCCGCAGCTGCAGCCGACCACTGCTCCCGGTGCAGAGGGCTCTTACAGAGGAAGCACTGGGAATCCTAAAAATGATCGATGAATATTAGTTCAAGCTAATAAAATGCCTCACAGGGAGCCAATGCAGTGATTTTAAAACCAGTGTAATGTGGTCCTGCCCCCTGGTCCTAGTCAGGACACATGCTGCTGAATTTTGTAATAACTGCAAACCTGAAATACCAGAGAGCAGGACATTACAGTAGTCTATTCGATTGGTGATAAAAGCATCCATCAATGGCTCCGTGTTGGTCAGAGAGAGAATGGGGTGGACTATGTTTTTTAGGTGATAGGAACCTATTTTTGTGATGTTCTTGATGTGTGGGATAAAAGTCAGCTCAGAGTCAAAAATGATGTCCAGGTTTTTCACTTGAGGAGATGGGTTAAAAGACTGTGCTTGGAGCCTCAGGACCGATGACAAAAACCTCAGTTTTGTCCTGGTTAAGATGGAGAAAGTTTTCTGCCATCCAGGATTTGAAATCTTGAATGCAGTTAAAAAGAGCATCCATTAGCCTGGTGTCATCTCACCTGCTTTTATCCCATTCACTAATGTTCATTTAGCATCATATCTTATTTTATCGCAGGGTGGTAAACTGGTTTAGTGCTGACAACAGCGCTCGCTAGTGTTGCAGCTTCATGTTAACCACACAGACAGCGGCACTTGCTGCACTCAGGCTGCTCATAATCCACTGTTGATAAACAAATAATCCATCTATAGGGACCCTAATACTAAATACACAATACAGTACACAATGGAATTTACACAATTTGTAGGGAAAAAAAAGTATTTATTTGTATGTTTGTTATTTGCTTGCATTATGAGTCAACTAAGTACTAGACCACCAAGTTTCTAAACTCTCAACTGTACAGGAATATTGACTAAAAAAGTTGCATCTAAACAAGACTTGCACTCTTTAAAATGCTCCTTCAGATTGTTTTTTCCAATTTCATTCTGCTCATTTTTCCCAATCTCATTACACTCTCCCTCCAAATCAAAGCTTCCCAAACAATATCCTCTGTTTTCTATAGTACAGTACACACACAATGCAGCGTTACCGTCATCGAGGTGCAGCAATGAGAGAAAGCACTTACATTTTCCATAAAAGCTAAGCCATTTGGTGAGGTGGTATTGGTGCATAATTCAAGAGGAGGTGTCAGGAGCCGATTTCCTCCTCGGGCCAGTCGGCTTTTAGGAGAGAACAGGTGCGCTGTCTGTGCCTGTTAATTATGTTTGCCTGTATAAGTAGAGCTTGTAATTCTGTTTGCCTCCACCGATGGCATCCTCGCCTCCTCCAGTGCACGGGGAGAGGGTTTGTTGAAAAGGAAAGGGTCCAATGAGAGTATTTACCATTGACTTAAAAAGCAAGGTCAGTGTGGAGAAAGATGTGGACTTTGCTGATACATGCATACATACATGTGTGGAGAAGTGGCGCTAGATGGATACATAAAATCAAGAATTAGCCCGGTGCAAATAACAGTAGATGACCTGAATGCCACTATCAAAGCAACCTGCACTTCCATTACACCTGGAATTCACGCCAAGGAGGCCCAACTCAGTGTTAAGTGCATAGAAATGAACATAATTTTCACAAGCCTGTCATTTCTCTATAAAATATCCTTTTTTTAAATTAATCTTTTCTGATACATTGAATTTTGGGGTTTCATCATCTGTAAGCCATAATCATCAAAATGTAAAGGAATAAAGGCTTGAATGTGTCACTCTGCGTCATGAGTCTATATAATATACGGGTTTGACTTTCTGTAATGAGTGACAAAAAATATTGAACTTTTTCATGATATTCTGATAAGTGGAGGCAGACTGTAACCTAGGCTACGTTTATACGGCGACGATCAAAACATAAGACGCAAAAGTGGCGTCTCGTCTTAAATTTTTTATCCGCGTTTAGACGAGAGTTCTCAACACGTGTTTGTTTATACAAAGACGCAAAAGTGGACGCAAAAGCCAGCGAAGGGAGGCGCTGTAAATAACTGGACAGAGTTCAGCGTGGGAAACAAAAAAAAAAAATAAAAAAATAAAAAAAACATCACAACAGCATCAAGTTACATTTCTAACCACGACTGTACCAGAAAAGAGAAAGGTAAAACTTCAAAATAAAATGTTCTAATTGCGTTTTAAATGAGTTAAGTTCCGCTCCAAACATTTCAGTGACTTGTATTTTTGTTGACATGTTTTTGAATATTGTACTGAAAATAGTGACATTACAGGAGGATTACAGTGAATTAGAAAATATAAAATCACATGGGGTTTTACATTTGAAGTGCCTCATGTGGAAGTCGCTTGTCTTGGCGTCTGCGTGGCTGTGAGAGTGTGAGAAAGACTTGTACAGGAAGAAGAGAAAAGACCGTAGACGTGTGTGGGTGCCATTTATACAATTGTTGAAATGACTCTTGTATGTTGACTAGAGCTGCTAGCGTAGCTTGAACATTCGTGGTATCAAGATATGCCGCATCTATGTGACGTAAACGCGTACGCGACGTGAGCAGATCTGACCAGTTTTGTGTCTTGGGCAGTTTACACGGAAACGCTACAGCGGAGCGTATTTAACTTTTCCACTCTGGAGGGTGGTTTCAGATTTTTGCGTTTTTAGGCCCCAAAAACGCCGTCACCGTGTAAACGAAAGGCACTTCCGATAAAATATTTTGTTGTTTTTACCTGTAAGCGTTCTCGTGTAAACAGGCCCCTAGATGGCACGAAAAGGTTCAGTTTTAAAATGATTCTTTTTTGTCAGACACGAGTGTGTTTACCTGCTTTACATTACATTTACATACGTTCATGAGACGCAGCCATGGTGATGTGTCTTGTAGGCTTTTTACATGGTTAAAGAGGCCACTGAGATCCGCAAACGAGGTCCACGGAGCATAAATTGAGACAAGAGGGGCGTACACCTTATCACACACGGGATGCAGTCCTAGGTCGTTTTCACACCTTGTTTGGTTCGTTTAAAACGAACCAGAGTTCGTTTGCTCCTTTGATTCGGACCTTTTGAGCTGGTGTGAATAAAAACCAAAAGTCTCGATCCGGAGCAAACAAGCGAACCGAGACCATCTAAAAAGGTCGGTCTCGGTCCGGTTCCATACGAACTCTGGTGCGGTTCGTTTGAGGTGAGAAATGCAGACCGGACTCGATCCGACACAAGTTGGCTTTTTGTACTTAACGAGCTCCCGTTGTATGTCGAGCATTATGGGAAACTGAGGCTTACGAATCAAAACGAAACGAAACAAAACGAAACTTACGAGTCTTACTTACGTTTTGCGTGAAGAGCAAGAGTCAGAACTTGATGCTCACATGAGTTCTGTCCTCCGTAGTCGTCTTGTCCTGTGTCTTCGTCATTTGGACATTGATTGTAAAATAGTGTAAACCTCACGATGCTGCTCAAACATTTGTGCGAACTGTATAAACTGAGTAAACCATATCGCTAAGGCTAGATTGAAAACAGCACGTAACACCATTATTCTCCTCCTTCCGCGTTTGGACACAGACAGGGCTCATTCTGTCCAATGTCTGAGCGACCTCAGCACATGTGCTTTTGTTTATAGATGTTAGTTCGCTTGGGGAAAAACTGCAGTGTGAAAGCGAATTGCACCAAAAAAAAAAAAATAAATAAATAAATAAAAATTGGTCCGGACCAAAGCAAGTGAACTATCGGACTTTCCTGGTGTGAAAACGACCCTAGAGAGGGTGCCAGACATTCCCCTGCTGCCTAACAAAAACCTTGTAAGCAGCCTACATCCTATTTATGGCATTTGAGGAAGGATACAGGAAAAAGCTGAGACACTGATGTCTGACAAAAATAATTCTTACTGCACATGGACAGTGACAATTTGTGAAAGTGCCAAAGTCTGAATGCTAGAGTTTCTTGTTTAGAGGACTTAAGTCATGTGGCGTATTCATGACTGTACTCTACCACTGGTTTCTCTGCTCATTTTAGCTTGTTCAGAAGTCAGTGCTGTGAAAAGGTGGAATTCAGTAAAATATTTGAAGGTGCAAAATGCAAAAAAGTTGCATTCAGTTAACTCAATATATGCCAAATGCCTAAGCGATAATCAAAAATAAATTACTCAACCTTACTCTGCCTTTAAGAAACTTCAGTTATATCCCAGCTATATCATTACAATATAGAACCAGTTTCACCACAATACACTTTTAGAGTAATTTCATTTCATTTTGCGATCTCATAAATCGCCATCTTCATTGAATAATCCATGTGGGCCCAGACCGCAAATCTGTCCTCCATCCAAAACAGTTGATCCATAGCAGAAGAGTAGCATGCCCGCTGTAAAAAGTTGCTTACTCCCTAAACGCTCGGGTGCTCCTGGCTCTCCTCCATGATGTCGTTCCGTTTGTGTTGACTTAGCGCAGTGAGAGGGGGAGAAGGAAGAGGGAGAGGGGGAGGAGGAGAGGCAGAGTCCAGTTAGAAGTTTGATTTATTGAAATGTGGAGCGGGCCAATGCTGAGTCACCAGCAGCAGCCCTGAGCCTCACTGGTGCTCTGCATACTGCACTATCACTGTGAGACACTTGGCAATGGGAGAGAAAGAGAGGGAGAGAAGGAGAGAGGAGGAGGGCTAGTGGAGAAATGCAGTAGTCTATTCCAATAGGGTGCAGAAGAAAGAATAACTATTATACCTAACTATTATACGTTTAACTTACTTTAAAGATCTTATATTACACAAATTTGATTCTTGTTACCTCATCAAAAACATACAAAATTGTGTTTTGTTTCATTCACACATGTCTGAGTAACCCTTTATTATTAGTCTGTCTACATCTTTAAAGGGACAGTGTGTAAGATTTTTACCCGTTAATTACCGAAATTGAAGATACCCATTCAAAAATACATTGTTTTCCAAGCCTTTTCACTTCCATCATGAAATCAAAGTATTCTTTTGGACTTAGATATAGTCACATAAAAGGGGGATCTTCCCCATACAGAGGCAGCCATTTTGAATACGAGAGCCGCAGAAGGACATTTGGGCTCCGCCTTCGCCTTCGGCAAGGCTCGTGGTTTTGGGTAAACAACACAAGCATGCTGCCGGATCAGACGTCGTAATGGATCTAACACGTGTTTTGGACTAAATTGTTTTACTGGATTTTATTCGCTGGATCCTTACGGACAAATTGAGAGCAAGTTTATGGTGAAATACAGAGTTTGACCTGTGCAAAGCATTCTAAGGTAAGCTAACCTCGTTTTGTGCTTTTCCGTATAAAAGCCCCATGTGCTCGGGGAGTGATTGTTTTGCAGGGAAATGAATTGCATAGTCAAAAAGAGGAGACTGTAAGGTTTCATTTGATGTGTAGAGTGTCATGGGACATGATCGGGAATGTGTGTTTTCATGAGAAAAGAAAAAAAAAAAAACGGGACCGCGTTTTATTTATACAGTAGCGGCGTGCGGACCTCGAGGTCTGCCGTAGCTAAAACAGAAAGTGCAATAGCACCATCCACCTATGCGCCACAAATCCTACACACTGGGGCTTTAAAGCTCACAATAATATTTTCCACACATCCTTGTGACGTCATGAAGCAGTAGATTTGGAAATCATGCAAATGATTCTAGTAAAGGTGTATGGAGTTTAAAAACACAGTGGAGCTCATCCTGTATTACTAGATAAATTCTACACACAGATGTCTTACAAAACTCTCACAACTGTATTAAATAAAAAAGGAACAAAACAGCAACAAACCATATTCTCTTTCCTGCTCTATGGCCCATCTTTAGCCCTCTCCTGCTCTGTGGCTGTCAGCACATTCACATTATCATCATATTTCCACATTTGCTCTTGTCGTGCACAGTCGTTAATCTGCGCTCGGCTCTGTGGACAGGGGACACTTAAACTAGACAAGTGATGCACACACTGTAGACTGTATGGACTAACCAAAGCCAGCACTGCTCAGGCTGCATACACCCCATACATCAGCACCACGCAACATCTCCAAACATCTGCACTGTCAACTGTTCCTCAAATTACCACCACGTCTCAAACTGTATCATGCATTAAAGGCAAAGTAACGTTATTTTACAATCTGAGCCTTCTTTCGGTAATAAAACAAGTCGTTTGACTCACCCATATCACGTTCGTGTCATTTGGAGCTGTTTGAAGAAAGTTATGTTGTAGCGTATCCGTTAGCATTTGTTTTCGGGGCATTACTTTGCGGTCTCCAAATAACACAAACTTTAGCACTTTTCAAATCATAGAAGCCCGATGTCTTAATGTAAGAAATCGTTTGAAGCAAAAGTGGCCTGTAATCCGAGATTTATCCATAGTTTTCAGCTTTGCGTTTCATGTTTGGGTCCCGGGAGCTGAGAGCACAGTCCGCACATGCGCACTGGCGTCCTCATCTACTCGAAACTATGGCTAAATCTCGGATTACAGGCCACTTTTGCTTCAAACGATTTCTTACATTAAGACATCGGGCTTCTATGATTTGAAAAGTGCTAAAGTTTGTGTTATTTGGACACCGCAAAGTAATGCCCCGAGCAAATGATACAGCCCCATGTTAACGGATACGGGATCATTAGTAGAACAGAACGGCTCAACATAAGTTCTGCGATACTGCTCCAATTGACAGAAAAATGCTATGGGTGAGTAAAACTACTTGTTTTATTGCCGAAAGAAGGCTCAGATTGTAAAAAAACGTTAATTTGCCTTTAAAGGTGCATCAAAAACATGCCTTGTAGAAGCCATCCATCCAGGTTTCAGTATTTTAATAATCTCTTTCCTTACGGTTAGCTGTTAGATTCTTTGCAATGCTCAGCCAACAAGCCTACATCACCCAAAATATTATAAATACAAAAAGCATGATACAAAACTATACACAACAATTGCAGTAGTTTCATTAGTGGGATGGACACTAATTGGATGGGAGACTAACACAGAGATCTAAATGTTGTGTTAGGAGTTAACACCCCATAGAAGTAAAATACGCCCTCTTTAAAAATTATAGAGACAAGCAGGTGGAGCCAAGTTATAGGTCAGATCTGTGGAGAGGTAGCACCACTCAAGGAACAAATAACCTATTATTCAAGATATGTTTAGCAATATGAACTCGCGTCATTAAATAAAATCTTTGCGGATGGGAAAGATGTCGGTGTTTTGCTCTGGACTGAATTTAACTAAAGTTTGATTTTTTTAAAAAATTTGTTTATGTTTTTTTGTTTGACTTGTTTGACTTCCGCTGTTGTGACACATCATCCATTCAGATTCAAATATTTTTCATGATGTTCCACCTTAATTCTGAGTGCTATATATTATTAATCTGCAGGTTACATTCAAATGGATTTTTCCCCTTCATTTCCTTATATTCACACATGGTCCTGGTTTGAGCCTTGGTTAATCCTGATATATACTGTACATCAGGGCTCTCAAATTTTGAGCGGGGTCATGCGTGAGACTGCGTAATTTCCGAGGAGCGGGGGTGGGGGTGGCGGGCTTGAATTGCGTGAGAAATGCCGTGTGAGCGTCGAATTGTCTCTCTCAATGCGTGAGACTTGAGAGCCCTGCTGTAAATGTTTGTCTAAAGAGCAAACTTAAACTACAAAGCAACTAATGAGAGTTCTATAAATGAAGTTATTACCTGATGGTTCTCACTTTGTTTTATCATCACCGCAGTGTGCGCTTAGCAGCTGAAACTACACTCTACAGTCTGCCCAACAACAGAACAATCTATTTTCTGATTGGCTGAGTTTTTTTTGCTGAAAACGCACGGTGCCTGCATAAACTGAGCCACACAGACTGATTTTCTGGGCACACACACACACACACACACACACACACACAAAATCAGCGTGAGAAATGCCATGTGAGCGTGTGAACACGTCGAATTGCGTGTGTCACACTCTAAATGCGTGAGATTTGAGAGCCCTGCTGTACATTATGTTAGTCCAGTGCTAGTCCTGGTTTAGTCCAGGCTTTTTTCCCATTACCGATCTGTGTAAGCACAATCACAGTACCTCTTCTTCACTGCATTTACATTCCACACCTTTCTCATTTTAATCCTTTTACTAAATATCTAATGTGCATCTAAACATTTTCATTTGCAGGGCTTACACTGTTAACAGCAGCAGTAGTGGGTGGGGGCTTATAGCTGCTCACGCTGTTGCCAGGAGAATAAAAGCTTGATTATTTCCGTAGGCTTATCTCATCTTGTCTGTTATGATTCAATTTGCCCAGTGTTGTAACGTCCCTGGCACAGACTTATATGTTTAGAAGGTCTTATCGGGACCAGCTTTCAGCAATCTTCTCTGAGCACACCTCACCGTACTGCTCCCCGCTCCTGTTTTCGTCTTCTGTGTCTGAAAATGTTGTGATAATCGTCCGGTCTTAGGAACAAACCGAGTTTCTTTCAATTTCTGGGAAAGGGTATCTAAAAATGACCAGAAAATCTCGCTATTTCAACATAGTGACGCAAACTGGAATGGACTGGATGTACAAAACTTTTTATAAACCTCAACGTTTTTGATGAAAACATAGCTGAAAAACAAGGGAAACTGGGTGCAACAAATTCTCGTTCTTAAAGATCCCATGACATGGTACTTCTTGATGCTTTTATATGGCTCCTTAATGGTTCCCTAATACTGTAAATGAATCCTTCTTCAAAATCAACACTCAGTGCATGAGAAACAGAGATAAGATGAGAAAAAGTATTTTTTCTCTCTCTGAACAGGCCATTATGGGCGTTGTTGCTTGAATGCAAATGAGGAGAAAAGAGCTGGCCTATAGTAGAGGGTGGGGGCGTGGCCAAACTCTCCGCTCTCGCTCTGAGCTCTCAGCTGATCCATTTCCGTGTTTTTGCACAGGGGGAGAGATGAGAAGCGTTCCACTGAAAAATAAACACATTTCCACATAAAATAAAATTAAACCACTGCTGTTCAAAGGTCCAGAGGCTCAGATAAAGGACTTCCGAGCCTAAAAACACTCGGACGTGCCTCCAGGCAAATAAAAAACTCATTTCGCATTGCCTAGCGCATTCACAGTCCAAACTCTCTGGGCGTGATTTACAGAGACGCTGAGTTCAGACAGACGGGGGTGGAACTGCATTTGCATTTCTTTTTTCGATCTGACGTCAATAAGGTGCCTTGTTCAAAATCGCCCGTTTGAGCTCAGATTTTTTGTAACGCAGAAAAGGATCGCAAATGCTCAATTTAGACATTTCACAACTTTTAACCATGGGGGGGGGGTCTAAACAGGGTAGGGGAGCTCACATTAACGTTCAAAAACCTCAGAAAGTGAAAATTTCATGCCATGGGACCTTTAAGTGTACTGGAAATGGAATTACCAGGAATAGAACCAGAGACCACCCCTTGCTTTTGAAAGATCAGAACTCAAAAATAAAATAAATTTAACTAACAAAACTGAGTTGGGATGCACTGTTATCGTAGATTGGTGTTGGTTTCATGACAGGCCTTTAATTAGATACAATGAAAATATTTACTGACTGATGTAGGCTCAGGATGTCTCATAATGTTTGAACTTTAAAGGGCCCATATTTCATGCTATTTTCTGACTTGTTATAATGTTGTTTCCTCACCAAAAACATACCTGGAGTTGTGTTTTGTTTCATTCACATGTTTAACACAAATCCTGCATACAGTATTTAGGCTGAGCTCTTCTTTTAAACAGAAAACACTGTTCCACCTTGTGATATCATGTGGAAATGCAGGAAGTTCTCCCTTGTAATTGTAAACTCCATATACCTAGAATCATTTGGATAATTTTAGCCCAGGAATTGTCAAACAAAAGGTAAACGGGAACTCTTAACTTGAAAACTTCATGAAGTTTTTAGCTTCGGAGATGTAGAATAATACAGGATTACTGTTTTTGATGAGGTAACAACAATATAACATGACTTAAAGCTCACATGAGTACATTTTGTATAATAATAATATAGGACCTTTTAACAGAACCTGCACTCGTAGTTTAGTAAGTGGAAGTTTTGTTGCTGTAATTTCCGTCCCATTGATGCTTATATGTTGCAGTAATTAGTCGTAGCAAGATGATGAGTAGAGCAGAGCAGAGCGTGTTAGCAGTTAAAGACTTGGTGATTGATAGTGTCTGAGGAGAAACATGAATGACCCTTGTTATCATTCAACCCGGCTCTCGTCATGTCAGCACTCACCAGTTTGAACTTTGTCCTTCAGGAAGTTTCAGTACGGTCACAAAGTCAAAATACAATGTCTTCAGAAGTTCCGACACTACTGATACTCTGCAGTGACTTAAAGCTGGAGGCGTTCTGCATGTATGTCTGTGGTGAAATTTCAAGTGTTTACCATGGTGACATAATGCACATGTTGGCAAACGTGGCCAAATTTTAATTGCAGGGAAAAAATAAAAAAATGCAAATGGATTTTAACAACACATTTTCAGGAGTATCCAAGGTCATGATTTGGGTTTGTGATTTTCAACAAAAGGTGTGTGTGACTAACTGAAAAACTGTCAGTTAAAGGGATTTTTTTTTTTTTTAATGTGAATCTGTATGGCGTCCCCTTCAGCAGTGTCGTCCATTAACACTGACTTACCGCTGATCGTGTCCTCTGAGCCGAGTTCTGCTCCAGTACCGTAGCTGACGAACGTAGGTCTGCTAAGTAGGTTCACTTGTAAACATCCACTTACAAGTGAACAGGCTAATAATACTAATAGGCGCGCAGTGATACGAATCGACAGAAAATAGCACCAAGCGAATTAGACTTCAGACTTTTTCGTGTGCAACTGTTTTATGACGCAAATATATCACTTTTTGAACAAATATTATTTTGAGAAGAAAAACAAGCTTTATTAACTGTCCCCGATAACTTGCCGGACCTACTTTCGTCAGCTACTGTACCGGAGCAGAACTCGGCTCAGAGGACACTGTCAGGGGTAAGTCAGTGTTAATGGGCGACACTGCTGAAGGGGGCGCCATACAGATTCACATAAAAAAAAAAAAAAATAATAATAATAATAATAATTTAAAAAAAAAACACTATCCCGTTAATGCTAGCTTGCCATTGACTGTAATTTTTGTGTGAGAGACACCACACAAAACACCACACCACAAATCATCTCCTCCATGGTACTTCATTCATTTATGGACAAATTGTGTAGAAACAAAGCTCAGTTAACATCATATCCCCAGGGTAATATCAGCTGAAAGATATCAATACTATGCTGGTATTTGTGGAATTTAGAAGTAAAAAGTAATACGATTCTGTTTATTTTTTCATTAAAAAAGTAAGTAACTGAAACTGTTGGCTAATGCTATCTAGCTTATGACTTCAATGCTATTTGCTGGGAGTTATAATAGACAGTAAATTATCATGGAAAGCCCACATTAGACATATAAAAATAAAATTAGACATATAAAAACTAAAATTTCCAAACGTCTTGCTATAGTAAACAAAGTGAAGTATTACCTTGATCAAAATGCCCATCGTACACTAAACTGTTCATTGGTTCTCCCTTATTTCACATATTGTGTTGAAGTGTGGGGGACACTTACAGATGTACAGTTAATCCATTGATTATATTACAAAAACGAGCTTTGTGAATCATCCATAAAGTTGGATTTTTAGAACACACCCATAATCTTTTTATTCAATCTAAGCTCCTAAAGATTCCTGACCTTGTAAAATATTATACACTGCTGATATTATTTAAAGCATTCAACAATTTACTACCAAGTAATTTACAAAGCTTGTTCAAAATGAGCGATAAAATTCATATTTTAAGAGGGTATGGAAATTTCAAATTGCCAAATGTTTGAACTACCCGTAAACGTTTGCATGTCTACATGTGGTGTAAAACTCTGGAACAGTCTGGATACACATCTCAGGCAATGCCAAAATATCCATAAATTCAAGTTGTTCTATAAACATATGGTCTGGTCACAGTGGGTCTGAATATTAGAACAAACTGTCTTTATGCTTGTTGTGTCCGCACTATTGTTGGTTTGTTCTGTTCATTACATTACTTGTATCTGCTGTCTGTTTCCATTGTTGGTATCCTTAATTTCTTTACCATTGTTCCAACTAAGTCCGTTTTTTATGGTCAGTTGGTGTTAAAACTCAACTTTAAGTCTGATTGGGTAACAGTGCTTCAGACAGAGCAGTGCCCCTAGATTCACCTCCATGGAATGTTGGTAACATGAGCTGCAAAGTACAAATATTATAAATACATTTTTTGAACCACTAGGATAGATTGTCATACTATAGTAAGCAAAGTGCTGCTGGTTTCAGAGCCTGTCTGAGTACCTTCTCTGCACCTGGACTCACTAACCCCAGAGAGCTTGATTACAGCTCTTGCTTTTCCCCACAAAAGCTGATTTTTTTGTTTAAATGCAGTGCAGTTTGTTTTCAGTAATTGATGCTCACAGGAAACATCTGTCAAGGTCTTTCATTTTCATCCTCACATCCTCACACGCCACAAGTAAAATTTATATATATATATATAACGTAGCAGGAATTCTTTTATGCTTTCGCGTTACATGTAGAGAATCCAAGGTCCTACTCCAGACTCCGATAATGAGGCTCCAACTATTCTGAAAGGGGAAAAAGTCCTGGGAATGCACAGTGGGTAGGATGGCAAACACAAAATTCATAGCAGGGGGTAAGCCCAGAAGGTATGCATAGAAATACAAAATAGATGTGAGCACACTTCAAACATGTGAAACAAAATCCGTTTTATTCATGAGGTTCAGGTGCCATGATTAAACTCAATACTAAAAAGTGTTGAAGTAGCAGTAGAACTTTTCTGGTGGAAGGTTCGACACCTGGTCGTCTCCATGGAAGTTGTAAAGTGGTGTCTGGATAGTTTCACAGTATGGCATTAAATTTATCTATTGCCCTGGAGACAATCAGGTGACACCGTGAGATCTGGGTTCACAAGGTTTTTTTGTTTTTCCTTTTTTGTTTTTTTTTACATGTGAAAACCTATAATTTTGTACCCATTTTTTCCATATATTTGAGTTTTGTTCCATTTTCCCAGTACAGATATATTGTAAGAAGTTCTTGTGGTCATAAAATAAGTCCACTGTGTCCTGTCTGCATCTAAGTAAAAAGTGTTTTACTGTCCTATAATCAAAGTGCGCAGTTAGCATGCTAGTTGTTGTTAGCATTGCCATTAAAACATGCATCAATCCATCAAAATACAATGTGCCGTATATATTTAATTGTCTATATATGAACTGTACAACATTTAAATGGGTTGCTTTCTTAGCATGATGGTGTGCACGCGGGTGAGGTTGGGCATGTGTGGAGTCCATTTGGCTCTCAGTGGAGGGAGACCCCCAACCATCAGGGCCTGAATTGACATGTAGGTCACAGCTCAGCGTGATGGAGCCACTGGAGGAAGTGGGATTTGGACAGTAGTGTTACAGTCATATAGTCTTGAATAGAAATTTTTTGTCCAGGTTGGGTTTCTTTAAAGGCATAGGTAGTGTGATTTAGATGGGAAAAAAAGCAGTGTCCAAACTGGTAGCATCTTCAGAAAACACATTTAAGGGAAACACAGTATTCCAGTTTGACTTTATGAGCTTTTGATAATGTTTTCCCTCACCATAAGATTATTCTGAGCTGTATTTTGCATGCGAAATCCTGCTTGCATTAAGGTGTCCCTGTCCATGGCTCTGTACTTTAAAAATGTTTCCTTAAAGAACACTTGACTTTTTTGAGCTTTTACCAACGTGAGAATATTGTTCCCTCATTAAAAACATTTTCTATTTAGCTTTGTTCAGTTTTTAAATCTGTAAACAGATTTTAAAAATTATCGGAAGACTCGTTTTAAGTGTTTCTGCCGTCAAATTGTGTTCAATTACAGTACAGTGAACCCTCGCTGTATCGCGGTTCACTGTTCGCGGCCTCGCTGTTTCGCGGATTTTTTTTTCCAATTTTTTTTTTTTTTTTCAATTTTTTTTATAGTGTAACTTTTTTTTTACAGTGTAACATTCTGTCCTGCGCCCTGATTAGCTAAGAGACTAGACCAGGACTAAACCAGGTCTAAAGCAGGTCTAAACCAGGACTAAACCAGGTCTAAACCAGGACTAAACCAGGTCTAGACCAGGGACAGAGTCTCTGATGTCCTTCACGAGAGCGCCTGGGTGACAGGAGGTGGGGCCTTTGTTTACTTGCACGAGCCATGGAAGAGAGTGCGAGCCGGACCATGGAAGAGCCAAGAATCAACATGGACGGGCCTGGCGCCTGGCCGCGCGGCGTCCGGGGGAGCCGGAGCGGGGAGAGCCGCATTCGAGGGAGCCCGCAGCGGGGGGAGGACACTCGTGCGCACAGAGGAGACAGTGGCTCTTCCCCGTCACGCCGAGAGAACGAACCCGACCCCGTCCTAGAGAGCTGTGGAGTATTGGCGACGCATTGATAGCGGTCTGATTTTGGAGCCGGGGTGAAATGCAACCAACTCTTGTGAGCGCAGGTTGGTCTTACCTGGTCTTGTGGTGCTCAGAGGCGTCTGTTAGCGGTTTGGCACTGTTAGCATTGGCTTGAGTCTTGCCCAAAATGATATCCAGGTCGCTTTCCACTCGACTTTCGCACATGGCATGGATATGTGGTACCAAAACAAACACACGTGTCCGCGCGCACGTGTCCGCGCGCACGTGTCCGCGCGCACGTGTCCGCGCGCACGTGTCCGCGCGCACGTGTCCGCGTGTCACGTGCCCCCCCCCCACTATTAATATATTTTAATGAAAATCTACAAAAGTTTGAGTGTTTAAACAAGAGAAAAATGTGAGAAAATGTTAATACCAGTCTCAGAAAGGTGTATAATGTGTCTGGTGAAGCGTTTTCAGCCTTAAAACATGTAGAATAATTGTAAAATATAAAATTGTCCTACTTCGCGGATTTCACTGATTGCGGGCTATTTCTGGAACCTAACCCCCGCGATAAACGAGGGTTCACTGTACCTCATTATCTAGTTTAATTGTTTTCCCCATGGTAATTCTCTCTGCTGCCAGAAGATGGCGTGCTGTACCAGAACAGTGAGGCTGTGAAAAATCATACGTCTAGGCCAAGTCACAGGTCAGATCAGTGGAAAGGAGACATTGCTCTCTGAATGAATGTTTTCAGCCAGAATTAATGTTTTCAAGTTATTTTTCTAGCACTAAAACACATGGAATTGGACCACAGAGTGTGAAAAACCTCCAGTCCAAACCAAAGCCGCTAATTTGTAAAATTTCTTGTACCTGAGATAAATAAGAGTTTAGTGCTTTGCTTGATTCAATCGTGAGGACAGGATATGGTTCCGATTGGCCAGGTAAACAATGCAAGTCAAAATGAATAGCATACGTTTTCTGAAGTTTTTCTGTTTCTTATCTCTTTGCGTCCTTGTCCTTGGAGAGAAACCTTGCGTTAATCAGACAGCAGAAGTTCCAAACAAGCATGCACACGCTCGGGTCTGTAGGGCTGTTGTTCACTGGGCCCGCTCACATGAATCATCATTAAAACGCCAATATTACATTTAGTCTGAGTCACATCCTATTAGAAGGTGTTAACATCCTCCCACCTTCAGTGCCAAAGCTGTCTCTACGCTCTCAGACTCATTGTTAGAGCTGTGAAGAAAGAGCAAAGAAATCCAGCACTGAAATATGTTCATATATTCTGTTTTTCGGTCGAGGTGTTGAGGTAAACCATTCGTATGATTTTGTTGGTAATTATGCCAGATAACTTTCTCTCAAAAATAGTCCAAGCAGGTAATGTAAATCAAGTGTCTTGCTCAGTGACACACGACTATAAAGATGTCCAAGAAACTGGACCATTACATTAATGGAACTGTCTGAGATTTTGATTTAAATTCCAAATATAGCTTTTACTGATAGTAATGCTGACTAATGCTGATTTAATTTTATCTTCTCCCATTAATCATAATTTGATGTTTTGGTTCTGAAGATGATTATCCAATCAGAAAGCAGAATAAGCCTCACATGATTCTGATTTGAATTTGAAAGGGTTGAGATGATGAGCCCATCATGGTAACCCAGGTTCAGTTGATTTTTTAATTATTATTAGAAAGAGCACAGACTACATACAGTTCCTTTAAAAGGAAAAATGGTACCACCAAATGGTGTTAGCTTTTTTTATTTTTATCAAAGAACACAAATAATCTTGAGGCATGAGTCCTTGCCTCAAGTGGAGGAGTTCAAGTATCTCGAGGTCTTGTTCACGAGTGAGGGGAGGATGGAGGTGAGATTGACAGGCAGATCGGTGGGGCGCCGTGATGTGGTCGCTGTACCGGACCATTATGGTGAAGTGGGAGCTGAGCCAAAAGGCAAAGCTCTCAATTTACCGGTCAATCTACGTTCTTCCCCTCACCTATGGTCATGAGCTTTGGGTAATGACCAAAACAACAAGATCGCGGATACAAGAAATGAGTTTCCTCCTCAGAGTGGCTGAGCGCTCCCTTAGAGATAGGGTGAAGAGCTTGGGCTTTTAGCCTAACTGGTAAGGCTGGTTAGCTCAACTGGTAAGTCATGGACTTTCCCCCTGGAGGTTGTAGGTTCAAACCCCCCCCGGGCAATGAGCTAACCAGTGTGGGTCCTTGGGCAAGACCCTTCACGGTACTGCCCCCCGGGCGCCGAAAAAAAAAGATGGCTGCTCACTGCTCCTGAAAAAGGATGGGTCAAATGCAGAAGTCAAATTTCTCCCGTGTGTCACTGTGTGTCATTGTGTGTGAGACCAATAAAGGCTAAAAGCCCAAGCTTAATCTTAAGAGCTCAGTCACATGGGAGGAGCTCGGAGTAGAGCCGCTGCTTCTCCACATCGAGAGGAGCAGCTGAGGTAGCTCGGGCATCTGTTCTGGATGCCTCCTGGACGCCTCCCTCGGGAGGTCTTCCTGGCATGTCCCACCGGGAGGAGGCCCTGGGAAAGACCCAGGACATGCTGGAGGGACTATGTCTCTCAGCTGGCCTGGAAATGCCTTGGAGCTGGATAAAGTGTCTGGGGTGAAGGAAGTCTGGGAGTCCCAGCTGCCTATGCGACCTGGCTCTGGATAAGCGGAAGAAAATGGAGGGATGGATGAATGGAACACAAATCTTTTAATTACAAAATAACCAACTACTATAAAAATGAGTGTCAAAAAAAGAGACAGAAAATTAATTGAAAAAAAGTTATACCTTTTAACTCCCTTTGCACTGGCTAACTGGGAGCATCTAAAAGCTGCTTAGACTCAGGCTAATGAGCGTGTGTGGCCCCCGTGCGCAGCAGTGAGGTGACATCCAGCCCTAATTAATGATCAAGCCATTGGCACGTGAACTCCACTGTCGCCTTCCCAGACACCAGCCACCCTCAGCACTTCCAAAGCTGCTCTAATTATGCTACGACTTGTGTAGGCAACTTATACAGCAACCGAACGGCCCATAGGGATATATTTACCATGCTGCTATAAGGCTGTGTCAGCATTGATTTAGTGTACTGAGAAGTTAGTTTATTGCAATAATGTGTTTAAGTTGTATTTTCAGTAACTTTAGGTTTAGTTTTCTTGAGATGCTATTACGTTGTCTGGAATATTCCACAATATGCCATTAAATTTGCCATTAGTGAACTCTTAGTGCAGTCATTTAGCTTTTCAGCACAACCAGATGTGCGACTAGTGTGGCCAAAGTGAGGGAAGTGCATGGCTCATGGATGCACAAATGTGCTCAGGCATGATTCAAACCCCTGACTTTGTGGTTAGTGAGCTATAGTACTTTCTTCTTTTACCATGCACTCTTTTATCTGTGTAATCCCTCAGTGGTCCAGCTAGGTTCCATAGTGGTCCATGGCCATATACTAATCTATAGACTAGTTTATGTGCTCTTATACTTGTTGTGATACAGCTCAAGATCATTCTAAAGACATTCAGGAAATGTTCATTTCTGTCCTCTGAATTACTTTTTTTTGTATCGATACCTAGTGAGTGTCTAGTTTTGATACAAGTTTTAGTGTCAGTTAGTATCAGATCTACTATACTTTTAACAAGCTTAGAGGGCTAAGACTTCACCCACTTCACCACAGTCTCTGAATATTGAGCACCTTCTCACTACTACCCAATTACAGTTTGACCTCAAACTCTTCCAAGAAATAGACCTAAGGCAACTTTTTTTTTGTTTTTTGAAAATGGACTAGTATTTTCTTATTATTTTACTACCTGTGCTCACTCAACAGCCCGCTGTGAATTCACACAGTGTTAAAAACATGAAACATGAACTAATTAATTTTAAACGTGGTCAGAGGTCCAAAGTTGCAAGTAGATGCGGACAGCACTCAGGGGACTTATTTCGAACTCAAGAGTTGCTTATATAATATACATGGGGAAAATCAGGTACAGAACCTTTAAAAACTTTAAAAACTGTATTTAAAGACAGCGGCAGGCAGTGCACTATTTTAAGAGGTGAAACAGGTCCAGATTTGTGTCACCGGTCAGTACGTCCAAGTTCTCTGCCTGAACCTTAAAGGTCCCATGGCATGAAATTTTCACTTTCTGAGGTTTTTGAACGTTAATGTGAGCTCCCCTACCCTGTTTAGCCCCCCCCCCATGGTTAAAAGTTGTGAAATGTCTAAACTGAGCATTTGCGATCTTTTCTGCGTTACAAAAAAATCGGAGCTCAAACGGGCGAGTTTGAACAAGGCACCTTATTGACGTCAGATCGAAAAAAGAAATGCAAATGCAGTTCCACCCCCGTCTGTCTGTACTCAGCGTCTCTGTAAATCACGCCCAGAGAGTTTGGACTGCGAATGCGCTAGGCAATGCGAAATGCGTTTTTTTATTTGCCTGGAGGCACGTCCGAGTGTTTCTAGGCTCGGAAGTCCTTTATCTGAGCCTTCTCATGCACTGAGTGTTGATTTTGAAGAAGGATTCATTTACAGTATTAGGGAACCATTAAGGAGCCATATAAAAGCATCAAGAAGTACCATGTCATGGGATCTTTAAATTAAATCCCAGAACAAGTCTGAGCCCGGAACTGCATCTCTACTGAGCTTTAAGCCGTGTTGTATTGCTGTCACATCATCAAAAACATATCTGGAGTTGTGTTTTGTTTGATTCACACGTTTGAGTAACAAGTAGTTGCAGTGGTAGAGTTCAAGTTACCAGCTACCTGTTACCTTCAGTTCAGTAGAGATTGGAAATTTCAGGGATGAAATTATTCATAAATTCTAGTGGGAAAAAAAAAATCCTGTATTACTACATGACATCACAAGAAGGAACAGTGTTTTTCATTTGAGAGTTGATCTCAGCCTAAATCTGCAGGATTTGTGTGTTAAACATGTGTAAATGAAATAAAACTCAACTCCCAGTATGTTTTTGATGAGGAGGAACAATGTAATGGAGATCAGAAAATACCGTAAGATGGATCCAAGTCATTTTTTCATAAACTGACAACATTTCCCCAAATTCCAAATAAAAATATTATCGTTTAGAGCATTTATTTGCAGAAAATGACACATGGTCAAAATAACAAAAAAGATGTTATTTGTTTGATGTTATTTTTTCTTATACTCCTTCCCCATACACTTATTATATTTCTTTCTTAATAATATTTTTGCTCTCACCATCAGGCAGAACAAAACACATGTAAACTGAACCTTACTTCTTCCAAGTTCCAAGGTTGGAGAATAGAGCAGTGCTTGATAATTAGACGGTAGCTATAAGCCTCTTGTGTGGGCCTGATTAATATTCATGTTGTTAGCTTACAGGCTACAAATCCCAAAGAGGAAGGCCAGTTACTATCTGCTGCTGTGTGGAGACCGGTGGGAAAGAGCCTCAGTCAGCATACAGCAGTGTGTAGAGTTTACATACAGAGATCTCTGGACAGTTAATTTGTCGGGGCACTTAAAAATTTATTTAAATGAAACATGCAATTTCAAGTCATCATAACCATTAAAGAAGACCTGTTGTGCTTGTGTCTGCTATATTGTTATAATCTACGATACCTGTGGATCATTGTTATAATTTGCACATTTTTATTTTCATCTAAAATGCCTTAATAAAAGAAAACAAATCAGTTGACTTGTGCATTAGAAAAATGCAGTGCCCAGTGGGAGCTGACATCGACATAAACGTCATCACAACAAAAGTCGGCATCTCCATATTTGCCTGGTTAACACCTGACCATATCACAAGTGATATATGGTCTGGGAGCCACCTTCGAAATATCTCGTACTGGAGGTGCGGTTTACGATTGCCAAAGGCCGTTTATTGGGCGTTACGAATGTCTATCATTTGGCGTATACATAGCCCATAGCCAATCATGTCAGTTGTCAGTTCAAACTACAAGCTTCCGTTTGTCACGTAGTATGCGTCACCGTCTTTCCACCCCTCCCCGCTCTCTGATTGGCTCCCAGAATCGGGAGAGCTCGCTTGCAATAGTTGCCAGGCTGTCTTTCAGATCGGAACGAACGAAAGCAGCCTGGGATTTCCCAGGTTAGCAGATCACGCTATTGAGGAGAGTTTATTTTTATTTTTGTTTTTATTTTATTTTTTTTAAGTTAAATGAGCAGTCAGTAAGATGTATGTAGGATGTCTCTGTTCTTTTTTGATGTAAAGTGATGAGTGCCTGTTGGAGGTAGAATAAAGACTTACCACAAATCTGTACTGTTTCTTAAACCGTTGTTGTTTTTATGTTTTTACACATGTATTACTGTGATATGTGGAGTTGACTCAGCTCCACCTATCACTTGTTCACATGCCTCATTCACCCTAAATATCGCACCGTGAGCCATGTGAGAGGCAATCTGCTGACCATCTAAAACTTAATTATTTCCATGGCAAGGGGCTTCCAGCAACGTCACAGTGGATCAACTTTACATACACCTCCAAGTTTGTT
The DNA here is from genome assembly GCA_036785185.1 of Paratrypauchen microcephalus. NCBI lineage: Eukaryota > Metazoa > Chordata > Actinopteri > Gobiiformes > Gobiidae > Paratrypauchen > Paratrypauchen microcephalus. The sequence goes on along the minus strand of JAVJIX010000299.1, from coordinate 539,871 downwards.
TAGAAATGTTGGGAATTACAATTTTTTCTCTGCTTGTATGCAAAACATACAATTAAAGCTACTGATTGAAACTATAGTCTTTTATCTTTCTCAGCCTTATCTAAGAACAGCATACCCTACCCCAGAAACCTCCAGGACTCCACTTGTACTGGTCTTACTGAGAAAAGCTGTCCAGATTGGATAAAATGTCAATGGGATCCAGCCTCCACTCTCCAGGGTAAATGAGGAGCAGCCCCTTCGGCCCTACAACAAGCCCACTGCACCTACCCAGTCACTTCACAATCGACAGGCTCTTTGGACAGGAGCCAGCGCCATCACATCACACACACTCCTGTAGATAGAATGTAGATATCTTGGTTAAATGAGACATGGTGGAAATCAATGTTGCAGTTTTCAATTGATGCTGACCCATTTCTTTTATTAGATCATTTTAGACCAATATCACAATTTCACAAATATACGTATATGTATTATAACAGATTATAAATATACCAGATACAACCTTAAAATTGAGCTAAACTTTAAAGCATTTTTTTTTTTTTTTTTTTGCTATTAAGCTGTATGGTCTACTTTTCCTAGTCCTTTTTTTGTGCAATTTAGCTAAATTTGCAGCTTTGTGTTCTATGAGTGTGCACTGTCTCCAACGGCCACTGCAATTTCAAGAACTACGTGACACGACAACAGACGAAGTACTGAAACGGGACCCCACCAATGGGTACAACTTCTGCAAGCATTGATTGCTTGCAGAAGTTGAGGAAAGAAGTCATTGATCGACAACTGTATTACAGACTGTACCCTGGTGACGCTATCCCGTGCATCTATGGCCTCCCTAAGATTCACAAACAACGAGTACCACTCAGACCCATTGTGTGTAGTGTTGACTCCATCACATATAATGTGTCCAAACACTTAAAAACCATCTTGGCTCCATTGGTGGGTAACACGGAGCACCACATTGAGAACACAGCCGAATTTGTAAACAAAGTTAAGTTTCTCCAGTTTGATCAGGATGAGACAATGGTTTCCTTTGATGTAACCTCTCTTTTCACTTGTATCCCCACAGCTGTAGCGGTCGAAGCAGCGAGAAGGAGTTTACTACAGGATTCCAAGCTAGAAGAGAGAACCAAACTTTCTCCTGACCAAATCTGCCAACTGCTGGAAATTTGTCTGAATACCACCTATTTCCAGTTCAGAGAGAACTTCTACAGGCAAATTCATGGCTGTGCGATGGGCTCACCGGTCTCCCCTATCATGGTTAATTTATACATGGAACAATTTGAACAGAGTGCCTTAGCTTCATATCCAGGCACTCCTCCCACACACTGGTTTCGTTATGTTGATGATAATTTTACAAAAATCAAAATTCAAGATTTGGAACCTTTTACTGCACATATCAATTCTGTAGATCCTAATATCAAATTCACCCGTGAAGATGCCAAGGATAACACATTGGCGTCTTCAGGAAGCCCACACACACAGACCAATACCTGCTTTTTGATTCACACTACCCACTGCAGCACAAACTGGGGGTTATTCGGACATTACAACACAGGGCCCAAGTGGTTCCCACAAGCACAGGGGGTAAGGAGAACGAAGAACAACATGCGCAGGAAGCCCTCTCTGTTTGTGGATATCCTAAATGGGCTGTCAACAAAACCAAGAGAGACAAGGACAAGAAACAAGACAACAGAGAATCCGAACCCAGGAGGAAAGGGGTAGCGATCCCGTACCTGGCCGGCGTTTCGGAAAAACTACAGAGGATTTTCAGACAATATGAAATCAAGCCCACAAACACTTAAAGACAAAAACTCGTCCACCCAAAGGACAAAACATCGAGCCACAAACAAAGCAATGTGGTCTACTCCATTCAGTGTAGTGAAGACTGCAGTGAGCGCTACATTGGAGAAACAAAACAGCCACTTCACAAGAGGATGTACCAACACAGGCGGGCGTGCCAGAGTGGACCGTCATCTGCCGTACATCTTCACCTAGAAGCCACGGGCCATTCTTTTGAGGACAGAGGTTCAGATCTTGTGAGGTTCAGATCTTAGCCAGGGAAAAGAACTGGTTTGAGAGGGGAGTTAAAGAGGCGATTTTTGTCAAAAAAGAGAATCCTTCTTTAAACAGAAATGGGGGAGTCAGACATAACTTGTCTCCCATTTATAATTCCATTCTCAAACCAAGTCAAAACAGACAAAAGAAACAATAGGGCAGACAGGTCAGGGCCAGAGGGGTGGAGACGGTCGTTAGGGTTGAATAGGTATGCTAAACTAGACGCCAGAGAAATTCGAAAAACAAAAGAAACAAATTAGTTGTGATATTTTCAGGACAGTTTCAGTGTAGTGAGCTCCTCCCTGCAGCTAGATATAAGCAGTGTCTAACCAGCACTAGAACCAGAACTGACGAAGCCTCTCGGATGAGCAGCGAAACGTTTTCGACCAAACAAACTTTGTCCAGTTGACAAATTGAATTTCTTCTTTTATCATGGATTCTACCTGGACGACTGAGGGACTCTTCACGCATCTTAAGAACAACTACGTGACATCACACAGGACTTTCCTGATTAATGCCCGACGTTTCACATTACAAACACCTGACGGCAGGAGCGGAGTTTGATGTGCGGATACCTGCTGGACCAATCACACTGTTCTTCATATGTCCAGACTCCGCCCATTCTCTTCCATCACTTCTTATTTAGTATTTCAAGTACTGTACAGTTTAGCAGCGCTATTTGTAATGTGGTTATCGTGGATTTTCGATATTTAGTCCCACTTTTAAAAAATGATCTAGATGGTTGATGAATTGCTAAAAAAAAATTTAATTGACAGAAGTGCAGAATAATCTTTATATACCCTTATATAAAAGGAACGAACTGTACCAATGAAAGAAATCCAAATGGCTTCTGGTGAATGTAGAACAAGCAAGCATGGAAAGGTTTAAACAAATCTACATGGTTGTTAAAGGGCCCATATTTCACTGTTTTTGGTGTTATAATGTAATTTTCCTCATCACACACCTGGAGTTTAACACACAAACCCTGCATATTTAGGCTGAGTTCTTCTCTCAAACTGAAAATCATCATTTCAGCCCTGGAACTGCCCATTTTTACTAAACAAAAAGTAAAAGTAGATAGTTGCTAACTTGAAAACTACTGCTTCATGACATCACAAGGTGGAACAAAGCATTTTGAGTTTTGGAGATGTCGACAGATAATAATAAGATAATAATAGAGGATTACTCAAACATGTATGAATGAAACAAAACACAGCTCTAGATAAGCTTTTGATGAGGAAACAACATTCTAACATGACTTAAAGCTCACAAGAGTCAATTTTGCATAATATAGGACCTCATAAATGAATGATAGAGGCAACATTTTAATGCCAAAATATCAGTTGAAAAGCTAATAAAATGAATGTCAGTTTGGTTTTTCATCCAACATTTTGAAAGTCTAGACATATATTTTTCTTCAAATATTTTTCTTGGCTTGTTAATGGATTTGCCCATGGTATCATAATTACAGTTAATAATAACTCATAGCATTTATATAGCGCCTTTCTTGACACCCAAAGAGCTTCAGTTCATTGTTCATTCACTCCACACTTGGTGGTGGTAAGCTACTTTCTGTAGCCACAGCTGCCCTGGGGCAGACTGACGGAAGCACCCTGTGGCACTTGGAATTCCCAGTGGTCTCCCATCCAAGTACCAACCAGGCCCTGCCTTGCTTAGGTTCTGAGATCTAACGGGATCAGGTTTTGGCAAGCAGGTATGGCCACAATGATGAATAATTAAATAATTATGATGAATAATTGCATCCATCTCATTTACCACTGTGTTTTTAATTGATTTAGCACGACTATTGCCAAAGAGAATGACTTTTCCAAAATGTGCCCTCACTAAAATTTCAATTGCTAAGGGCATGGTATTCAGATAAATGAGCCTCGCTGGCGTAAACAAGAATTATGAGTTATTATAAAACGCTGTTGAAATGGTCAGAATTCTGGAGCTTTTTGAATTGGAAGGTCAGACTATGTTCAGGCTGCAGAATGCCTTGGCCAATCTCCTTTGTGTTCCAGTGTATCTGCCCACAATAAAAAGTACTTTTAAAACCAATGGACTTGCCAAGTAAGTTGTACTTTTTGAGGCCAAGGGTGAGTTTACATAGTGTCACTGAGGTCTACTGCACATCATGGACTGACCTGATGGACTTTTCTAACCAATTTGTCCTCCAGGAGTGAGGTACATTACAGCAGTATGTGTTTGCAATGGCAATACAGCAACAGAAAGTCAAGAGTATGGACCATGATCACTGTATATTTCTTAAAGGAACTGCATGCGAGATTTAAATTCCACGAAAAAGCCTATCTGTGTTCCCACATACGAGGTAGACATGTTCAAATCAAATAATGATTTGACTGATAATGATTGTAATGCTGATTTACTGTTAATGCTTATTCTTGATTACAAAAAAACATTGGACATGAAGGTAAAATTACTTGTTATAGTTTGGTGTTTTGGTTCTCAAGATGATTATCCAATCAGAAAGCAATCTTCTGGGTTGCCAGTTTCAATGCTGTTTGTTTGAACCTGAAAGGACTCAGAACCTGAAAGGATCAGAATCGTCACTACTTAAACCCACGCACCAGAAACCACAGGGATGAAAGAGTTCCGTTTTTTAGCGGATCTCCGCTTTTTTTTTCAGCCATGGGGTAATTTTTTATTTTTTATTTTTTTAATATCTGTGCAAATTCGTTGAGAAAGATTTTGGGTGTATATATATATATGTATAGTTGTGTTTAGGGTCGCCAACCGTCCCTTGAAAAACAAAATCGTCCCGTATTCAGAACAAAAGTACGTGTATCTCGTATTAAACTTTGTATTAAACTTCGGGCCGCACGAGCCCGTGTCTGGAGCCGCGGACCGAGCGAGTGAGCGCGGCTCTTTCGCAAAAGCGTGTACCATTGCGTGTACACAGGTTAAACTTTATAAAACATCCTATACCTCATCCTACCTGTCCGTGCCTCACTTAACGCGTCGCTCCTCGCTTTTTCACCTGCGCCTTTTAGCGCGCATCAGCTCCTCCTCAATGCGCTCTGATTAGACGAAGTGCAAAGCAAAAACAAATCCAATATATACTACTAGTAGGCCTACCTGTTAATAAAGTGTGTTTTTTTTTTGTACTTTTATGTACAGTTTTACTTTATTGCTAACATATAGCATATAGAAATCCAAATTTCAGAAATTTAAAATTTTCCCACGGGGGGGGGGGACTTTCCGCTTTTTTCATAATTGGCCACTTTCATCCCTGAAACCAGTAATTTTTTCAGTAACTCTGCTGCTGCAGTATGTTTTGCCCAAATACTGAGAATGAGAAAAATGTGTGTGTGTGTGTGTGTATTCCATATGATTATAATTTCATTCATTTTATTTCATTTATGTATTCATTTCGAGCAGGTCAACACAAATAAATACAGGTAACCAATATACAGTCAAATACATTTGTCTTTTCTTTTTGCTTGAAAAAGAGTGGAAGAAGAAAACTTATTAAATCCCTCCCCTGTCTTCCAAAACATTAGTTACATTATCAATTAGCTTCCTTATCAGCTCAGTTGAAAGAAACACAAAAACAAAAAAAGGCAAATTCCATTCTTATACAAAAAACAAAAACAAAAAACAAAACTGATACAGAAAGGTGCCATTTGACGATTCATTCAAACTCTTCTCTCTCTGTATTCAGACCAGACCATGTCTTTATACAAAAATTTTAATTTGTGAATATTTTAGCAGAGCCTTTGCTGTAAATCCAGAGCATTCCACATTTTTACCCTACATACAGTCACACAGAAACTTTTACGAGTGGTTCTAACATTAGGCAAAATTAAGTTTCCATAACCTCTCAAATGATAAATGTTCTCTTTAAGAGCAAAACATTTTTGCAAATTTTTTGGCAGTTTATTAAATGCTTTAAAAAGCATAATCACTGTATAATATTTTAAAAAGGTCATTAAATTTTAATAACTTTGACTGAGTCAAAAGATCATGAGTGTGTTCTAAGAAGTCAACCTTGAGAATGATCTGCAGAAGAAATAGTGGATTAATTGAACATTATTACCCCATACTTCAACACAGTATATAAAATAGGGAAGAATCAAACAACAATATAGAATTCGAAGTGCATTGTGATCAAGGTTATGCTTAGCTTTATTTATAATTGAGAGGCTTTTGGCTATTTTTGTTTTTATGTGCCTGATGTGGGTTTTCCATGATAATTTACTGTCCATAATTACTCCTAGCAATTTATTTTCAGATACATTTTCAATTTGTACACCATCAATGATTATTTGTAATTCAGGATTGCATTTATAATTGCCAAAGAACATCACTTTTGTTTTATTTAAATTTAATAATAGTTTATTTGTGTCCATCCATTTTTTAAATTTTGTTCATTTCCATATTGACAATATCCACAAGCTCTTTATAATTTGAGCTACTATAAAAGATATTGGTGTCATCAGCAAAGAGAATTAGTTTTAGTGATTCAGAAACATAAAAATATCATTTATATAGAGATTGAACAAGATTGGACCCAACACTGACCCCTGGGGGATACCACATGTAATACCAAGGTGTTCAGAAGAGTATTCACCCATTTGGACATATTGTACCCTTTCTGTTAAGTAACTTCTTAACCAGTTCCCAGCTGCTCCTCTGATTCCATAATTTTCTAACTTATTTATCAGTATTGAGTGATTGATTGTATCAAATGCTTTTTTAAAATAAATAAAGATACCAATAACATGTTCATTTTGATCCAGTGCATTTGTTATTTCTTCCACTGCTTCAGTTATTGCCATAGAAGTGGTTCTTTTGGGTCTAAAGCCGTATTGGCCTTCATTTAGTATCTGGTGTTTGGTTATGATGTTTTCAAGTCGAGAAGTGAATAATTTCTCTATGATTTTTGAAAATTGTGGCAGCAATGAAATTGGCCTATAATTAGTGAAACTGTTTATTTCCAAGAGTGGTATTACTTTAGCTATTTTCATTTTATTTGGGAAACAACCGGACTGGAATGATATGTTACAGATGTGGGTTAATGGTATTGACCTTGACCTCCCACCTCATGAAGACCACGGAGAGGGTGATCCTCAGCCACCTCTGCTCTGTGGTGAGCCCCACCCTGGACCTGCTGCAGTTTGCCTACAAGCCAAACGTAGGAGTAGAGGACGCCGTCATCTACTTGCTGCAGCGGGCGCTCACCCACCTTGAGACCGCCGGGAGTGCTGTGAGAGTCATGTTCTTTGACTTCTCCAGCGCCTTCAACACCATCAGGCCGGCGCTGCTGCGGGGGAAGGTGGAGGACGCAGGAGTGGATGGACATCTCGCTGCCTGGACCATCGACTACCTCACTGACCGTCCACAGTACATGCGGCTGCGCGGCTGTGACTCAGAGGTGGTAGTCTGCAGCACTGGTGCCCCCCAGGGAACTGTCCTCTCACCCTTCCTCTTCACCATCTACACCTCGGACTTCACATACAACACGGACAGCTGCCATCTCCAGAAGTTCTCTGACGACTCGGCCATTGTGGGCTGTGTCTGAGGGGAATGAGCTGGAGTACCGCTCGGTCATCAGAGACTTTGTGGTGTGGGCGTAATCACTTTAGAGGAGCCGAGCAGATCCTTCAGCAGCCAACTGAGGCACCCCCAGTGCAAGAAGGAGCGCTACCGCAGATCCTTCATCCCCACCACCATTAGACTGTATAATTCTACTATATAGGCCAGACGTGCAATATCCTTTTTCCATGCTCTCCTTGTTAATGTTTGTATTATTATTATTATTATTATTATTATTATTATTATTATTATTATTATTATTATTATTATTATTATTATTATTATTATTATGCATGAGAAACAGAGATAAGATGAGAAAGAGTCATAAATGTCACTCTGGAACAGTCCATTATGGGCGTTGTTGCTTGAATGCAAATGAGGAGGACAGAGATGGCCTATAGTAGCGGGTGGGGGCGTGGCCAAACTCTCCACTCTTTCCTTTTCAGCTGTGCCCTGTGCGCTCTGACCCACTTCCGTGTTTTTGCGCGGAGGGAGAGATGAGAAGCGTTCCATTGAAAAATAAACACATTTCCACAGAAAATAAAATTAAACCACTGCTGTTTCAGATATCCACAGGCTCAGATAAAGGACTTCCGAGCCTAGAAACACTCGCAAGTTCCTCCAGGCAAATAAAAAAACGCATTTCGCATTACGTAGCTCCTCCGCAGTCCAAACTCTCTGGGCGTGATTTACACAGACGCTGAGTACAGACAGACGGGGGTGGAACTGCATTTGCATTTCTTTTTTCGAGCTGACGTCAATAAGTTTCCTTGTTCAAAATCGCCCGTTTGAGCTCTGATTTTTTGTAACGCAGAAAAGGATCGCAAATGCTCAGTTTAGACATTTCGCAACTTTTAACCATGGGGGGGGCTAAACAGGGTAGGGGAGCTCACATTAACGTTCAAAAACCTCAGAAAGTGAAAATTTCATGCCGTGGGACCTTTAACTTTCTACAAGCAAAACGTGTATGATAATCTGGCAGCCAGGTAGTCCTACCCGCCTATCTCACATACATGTACATGTATCAGTTTAACATTAGCTATATTGCTAGTAATGGGGGCGGCAGTAGCTCAGTTGGTAGAGCATTTTGGCTACTCATCCAAAGGTTGGTAATTCGCATCCCACTCAGATCACTGGTGGTACGATTTCCAGCTCCCACAGATGAGTGCTGCCGTTGTGTCCTTGGGCAAGACACTTAATCCCAACTTGCCCCCAGTGTTGGTGCACACTGGTCGAGAGCCCCCAATGTCAGGAGAGTTACATCAAGGCTGGTCAAGCGACGTGGAGTCGTCCTCCCGTGGACCCACCACCCGCAGGAGGATCCATGGGGGTAGGTGCGTTGAGACTGGGCGGCAGATCTGCTTGGACTGTTGCCCCTGCGACCCGAATACCGGATAAAGCGGAAGATGATGAATGAATGAATGAATGAATGAATGAATATATTGCTAGTATACAATTCCATTCATGGGTGCAACACTTGTGCAGTTGGTATCTGTTCAAACTTTAATAGTGTTCTGGTTATGACAACTTGGTAATGCATGAAAAAAAGGATTCACAATTAGATAACAGGAGAAGTTCAATTTGTCAACTGGACAAAGTTTGTTTGGTTGAAAATGTTTCGCCGCTCATCCGAGAGGCTTCGTCAGCTCTGAGCTCAGAGCCTCTCGGATGAGCGGCGAAACATTTTCAACCAAACAAACTTTGTCCAGTTGACAAATTGAACTTCTCCTGTTATGGATTCTACCTGGACGACTGAGGGACTTTTCACGCTTCATTCACAATTAGAGATTGGATGTTTTTTGTTTTTTTTTCATGGCCAATGCCGATACCCACTGTTTAGAAGGCAGAGTCCAAAGGTCGATAAACTCTGCTGATATTTTTGGAACGATATGTACGGCCAATTTTGATTATTTTCCTACAAACTCATCCACTGTTTTTAGTACAATATGGATAATGCGACAGTGTAGTTAAGTTTTGTTCAGTAATCTCTTTGCACTATGGTACAAGTACAAATACTATATAAATATTGGCCTGTGTTTGAGGTTTAAGATGGATGGCTGATACGCTAAAAAAAGTACACATATCAGCCATATATCAGTCCATCTCTACTCACATTTTTTATATATTTTCCTTATGCAATATAAGAAATAAGTCAACAAAGATAATTGCAATACATTACTCCAAGAACGCTGACCTTTCCTATAGTACACTTTGAAGCCCCCCAAACCAAAACTTCTATAAACAGTTTCTTTGCTGTTACATTTGGTCAAGAAAACCATGTCAGCAATGATGGATAAGCGCAGCCCGGCTTGTACCATGTACCTTCTCACAGCCATTTCATAAGCTATTAACCACCCCAGTATGTAGTGTACCGTACAGCCTCAAATAAATCACCCCGGTGAGCTGCCCCACACCGCCCGAGCTCGCCCCCTCTCTTTAGTTGCTATGCCAGCCACACATCTTTCATGAGCCCTCGTGGCCATTTCATTGTCTTCCCTCACTTCTCGCAAAGCTCGTGGCGTTTCAGCAAGATCTCTTGAAAGTCTTGGAGTTGTAAATACATTGTAACACCAGTACGATGTGATCCAGTGCAGGAGTCTGGAGTCTGTGTGAGCTGCCAGATGCTCGCTGTGGGTTATGCATTTTAAAAGCTAAAGGAGCTAGCCAAAGTGTTAGGTTGCATGTGCTAGCAAGAAGGTGCCAAGGAAAGCTATTAGCCACCGCTGAGAGACTCTGAAAAGGCATGAAGAACATGACCTTTACAGATGTCACGGTAGACTGTACTTTTACGCCAAAAACTTGAAAACCAGTTTGAATAATGTGGCCTTTATTCATGCAAATTTTGTGTAGCCTAAACTACAGTTTTTTAAGTGAATTGCTGTATAATTTTGCATCGAAGATTTACCAGATTTTTTCTCAACCCAGTACATATATTGTTTAAGCTAGGGTGACCAGACAATTTCAAAATCAAAAACTGGGGTTGGGGGGGTTGATAATAATAACATTTAAAGGTCCCATGGCATGAAATTGTCACTTTCTGAGGTTTTTGAACGTTAATGTGAGCTCCCCTACCCTGTTTAGCCCCCCCCATGGTTAAAAGTTGTGAAATGTCTAAACTGAGCATTTGCGATCCTTTTCTGCGTTACAAAAAATCGGAGCTCAAACGGGCGATTTTGAACAAGGCACCTTATTGACGTCAGATAGAAAAAAGAAATCCAAATGCAGTTCCACCCCCGTCTGTCTGTACTCAGCGTCTCTGTAAATCACGCCCAGAGAGTTTGGACTGTGAATGCGCTAGGCAATGCAAAATGCGTTTTTTATTTGCCACGTCCGAGTGTTTCTAGGCTCGGAAGTCCTTTATCTGAGCCTCTGGACCTTTGAACAGCAGTGGTTTAATTTTATTTTCTGTGGAAATGTGTTTATTTTTCAATCGAACGCTTCAAATCTCTCCCCCCGTGCAAAAACACGGAAATGGATCAGCTGAGAGCTCAGAGCGGAGAGTTTGGCCACGCCCCCACCCTCTACTATAGGCCAGCTCTTTTCTCCTCATTTGCATTCAAGCAACAACGCCCAGAATAAAGTGTTTGAGAGAGATATTTATGACTCTTTCTCATCTTATCTCTGTTTCTCATGCACTGAGTGTTGATTTTGAAGAAGGATTCATTTACAGTATTAGGGAACCATTAAGGAGCCATATAAAAGCATCAAGAAGTACCATGTCATGGGATCTTTAAGAGAGTGTAATTCAGAATATTGTTATGCACTGGTCCATTCACAACTTATTCACACCTCTGTGACAACTCACTTATGAGTCAGTAACTAATAATTTGAGTGACTTCTGTCTGAGTACTTTTTTTTTGCTTTTTTCTGGTTATTTTCAAGCATGGAGCATAAATTCAAATTTATGCTCCTATTTACTCTTGGTGGGTATCAAATATCAAATAGGGACACCTGGGATATGCCTTGCATAAAACTGGAGTTTAGGCACGTATTAAAGTCAAAAGATGTCTGCTGTGTTAGAAAGAGCTTTATTGTCTGATAATTACGGTAGGTAGTGCACTATTAGCATGCAAGTTGATTAGGCATTACTGTGGCCTGGAAAGTTATGAAGTGCTTATATACTCATCGTGGTGAATAATAAGGATGTAAAGAATGCATTAAGTAAATTTCAACCTTTTACAGTTAGAGTTATCCCAAACACAGACTTTGTTAATAAGGAAAATACAAGAAAAATATTGAAAATGTTATTTGAAAAAAATCTTTAGTTTGACTTCTAAATGCTTATGTTAATTTAAAAAAATCCATTAATGAGCTAATACATGTAAGCCTCGTGTTGGATTATCAAATTGAATGTGCCTGTTAATGAACACCAAAAATCAGGTTTAAATATATATTAACAGATCTTAAAAGTCAAGATAAAATATAAAATTAATTTAAACACATTTTTAGGAGCCTGTGATCAATATGAGTATTCCTGGCCTTTTTAGATGTTTGGTTTTCAACAGAGTGAGAATAACTAACTGAAAAACTGCTAACTTTATGTAGTTTATGACTGTAATGTTATTAAAAAGGGACTTGTTTAACAGCACAAATTAGCTCACCTGTTGCAGTTCCAGCTAAATCAATTCTTTATGGTCTTTATGGTCAGATTGTGTTAAAACAAAGCCCAGAACTTGAGTAACAGACTTTCAGACAGCACAGTGCCTCCAGTTAGCCCCCCCTTCCCAAAGGAGTGTCGATGACATGAGCTAGAAAGTATCAATAGAAACAGGTGTGCTGACTTCCTGTTTTTTTCATCATAGCAAGCAACATATTTTTTATTTTTTTGAATTGATACACTACTTTCCTCCCGTGGACCCACCAGTGGACCTGATCTGTGGACCTGGACCGGTGCCCCCTACGAGAAAGCGGAAGAAAATAGAAAAAAAAAACAAAAAATGAATACGCTACTTTCTTAACCCTATGAACATGACCTGAATAAATAACTAGCCTGACCAGCCAGTCTCTTTTACATTCTGTTCAAATCCAGAAGGGTTTGGACTTGGACAGTAGAGAGTGTAAAACTTGGGGCATGGGACAGTCCAACCACAGCTGCTAATTTCTCTCAAATACGGAAAACATCTCCTCTACAAAATTCTCATACCATTCAGAGCACAATATATAACTTCTTTCATGTGAGATAAACAAGAGTTTGGTGCTTTGACTGTTGATTCTGCTGAAATCTGTGCTGTTTCTCAGTCTGGGATTAATCAAACATGCATGAATCAATGGAAATACAACTCTGAGTACACTAATGACGAAGAGAAAGCCATTATAGCATGATTAAAAGGTCATAAAAATTAATTCTGCATAATATGGACCTGTTAAGACCAATTTTACCTGGTGATATTTTCTTTTTGGCGTTGTGTATAGGGCTAACGCAATGGAACAAATGACCACTGGTCGCCTTCTGTCGTCACGTCAGACACTGTAGATTTGGATTGATGTGTATGGCTCGTGTCATGGTCGCCGGGAGTCATACTGAGGCACTTGCAACCAGCAAGTACAAAGAAGAAACTGATCTCATGGTAGAAAGGCTTTTTAACAGATCTAGCAGAACATGTTGGTATCATGAATATTGTGGTAATGAATTATTTATTTAGAGACCAGCTTAATTGTGTTTTTGCATGCAGACTGAGAATTTGAATTATTAAAACAAAAGGTGGTGGGAGGTGAGAATGGTTTTATAAAAGAATGGTATGAGGCTGGAACCCCTTGGACAAACCACTTAACCTTGTGTTAGTTTTGGCCTGCTTCCTTGAACATGGAATTAGCATTAGGCTAAGTTATGTATTGTTTCACTTGGAAGTGGCTACACTGTACAAGAGAATAAAAGTGTGGAATGTGATTTGTGAAGCAATGTGAAGTGCTAAGATATGTTGTTTTACATAATGCTTAAAGGGATAAGCCACCCCCAGGTCAAATTTGGGCATCTCCCCACAGTCCAGAGACTAAAATAAGTGATGAAAAGCGTTTTCCTGGTCACCCAGCCATTGTCCAGGTCTGTCAGCACTGACCGCCGCGGTATCTGCTGCTCCTCCGCGTTAGACTGGAGTCTAACGGCGCCAGAGAAAGATTTCGGCCAAAAGGAATTAATTTGCTCGATGCTTTTCCCAATTACTTTGTGTGTAGTGCGCATTCATATCGAGTGCAAATAAATGTGCAAATCAACACGGAGAACTTGCCTTGGTCATTTTGGGTGGGAACTATTTTTCAGTGCGGAAAAAGAAAGCCGAAGCACAGAGCACGCAGCGAACGGGGGGAACTCCCTTCCTGGTGCGTAAACAGGGATTCCCCTGTCAGCGTGGTGCGTGCTTCGTCTGTCTTTTTCCACACTGAGCTACGCAATGCGAGATGCGTTTTTTTATTTGCCTGGAGGCACGTGAGAGTGTTTCCGGGCTCGGATGTCCTTTATCCGAGCCTCCGAACCTCTCAAACAGCAGTGGTTTAATTTTATTTTCTGTGGAAATGTGTTTATTTTTCAATGGAACGCTTCACATCTCCTCCTCCGCGCAAAAACGCGGAAGCGGGATCCAGCCAGTCTGAGCCAGAGCGCACAGCTGAAGAGGAGAGAGTGGAGAGTTTGGCCACGCCCCCACTCGCTACGATAGGCCATCTCTGTCCTCCTCATTTGCATTCAAGCAACAACGCCCATAATGGACTGTTCCAGAGAGAGAAAAAATTACTCTTTCTCATCTTATCTCTGTTTCTCATGAGTGTTGATTTTGAAGAAGGATTCATTTACAGTATTAGGGAACCATTAAGGAGCCATATAAAAGCATCAAGAAGTACCATGTCATGGGACCTTTAAACAACTGGTTGCTCATCGTTCTATATACTAGTAAACAGGACTATTTATTTACCATTTAACCTGTTGGTATTGGCTAACTTCCTGTAGTAAATTTATTTCTATTCTTAGAAAATATAAACAGTATTCATGGGTTTCAGGCCACTGATTCCTTTCTGATTATTTTTGTGACTTTTTTCTATATGTATATATATATATGTGTGTGTGTGTGTGTGTGTGTGTTTGTAGAAATAAAATAGTTATTTCAGTTTATATTACAAACTGTCATTTCTGTTTCTCTCTCTATTTCTGTGTCATATGAGGAATGTCACAATTCCCCAATGCTGTTCTTCACCGAGTTGATTTTTCATCTTTAGCTGCAAGACTCCAGATCAGTAGCCACAAAGACACATGCAAGGCTCTTTAATATATCAAAATCAAACATGTCCTGAGCTCCTTTTTAACTTGACCTGATGCCCAAATGTAAGACAGTCCAGAATACCAAATCATTATCAAAAGCTTCCAAATGGCCTTGGAAGTCTCGATTTTGACAAATCCTAGATAGCAATTATTTTATTTATAATACTTTTTTTTAATGTTTCCACATCCTCTGCTGACAAATATGACACTTGCAATTATGGGATTTCTTGTAGTGTTGTTATTAGCTGATAGCTGCTTTGCTAATGGGCAAAGATATGAAGGGGCACGTACAAAATGTCGAGATCAAAAATGTGTATTATTTTTCATCTCTCTGTCAAACCAAATATAGATTCTTCTGATTTACATAGTCGTTTAATCCCGCAGAGATAGAAGTCTATTCATTATGTTCCTGGTTAGATTCTGGTCCCTGGTAATAGGTTGAGTTGAGAGAATTTGGAAATGTCAAAATTTTCGACTGATGGAAAGGAAAAAAAATAAAATAAAATGTAGTTGGAGCTAAAGTTTCTTTTTTTTTATGTGTGGCTGTTGACATTTTTTTTTCAATGTAGCTGAGAATTGTTTTTTTTCCTCTAGCACAGATGTATTGTAAAACACTCTTCTCTCCAAATGAGGTAGCTGTGTGCTGTCAAGTATTTTATCCTCAGAGAATCAGGAAGTGCACTGTTAGCATGCTTGTTGTTTTTTGCTTTACAGTAACGGCAAAACTTGGCTCTGGCCGCTTTGCAAACTTTGGAAACTTTGCAAAAGTTTCCTATAAAGTTATTATAGTAAATAATTAGGATGCTGTAGGAAAGTAAGGAGAGACATGTTGGCTCAGAATGCCAAATCAAAGGTTTCCAACTGGCCTTGGAAGTTTCTAGAATGAATTTGACGAAACTTGAATAACAATTCTTTTGTTTATGAACTAGCTCTGTCTGCACGTTTTTGAGACTGAAAAAATCAGGTATGGTGCTTTTAATATTTTTTTGTCTGTCAAAGTTAGAAACAAACACAATAAAAATTATTGCATTTATTTTCTTCAACTGTCAAGATACATCCAGGATTAAAAGCAAAATGACAAAAGATAATGAGTATTTGTGTGTGTTGTCTGGGGACCAGCATTTCACCTGTATACTTAGTTGGCATGCTGAATATATTTAGTAAGTGTATTTTACCTTGTGCAACTGAAAAATAGAGGTAGTAATAACCTAACTAAAAGGGCGGCAGATCAATTCCAGCTCGGGTCAAATGCATGCTGCTGTTGTGCCCTTGGGCAAGACATTTCACTCACCTTGTTTATATATATGAATGTGATGCATGATTGGACAGGCCCATGATGCAGATTGATGCAGATATTGGTAGTGTTTTTCAGTCCCCTGTGGTTATCTTTTCCCTTTTTTTTTTTTACCTCGTAAGCAGCCATATTTGTTTTGATACCGACAGATCATGCCTTTCCTGGATGTCAATCAAACCCATCAGAGATACAAATGGTGACCGCACTCACATCTGCATGAAATATTAGAGATCTGTGTATTCTGGACAGCGGTGGAAGATAATGAAGTACCGGAAAAGTAAATGTATAATACTTTTTGCTTTTACTTCACTACATTTGAGAGTAGGTACACTGTAAAAATGACAACTTGAATTTGTTCAGATTACTAGGATTTTAGTGTTCATAGACAATAAAACTGCCAGTTGCATCGTCCACTGTCTCAAATGAGTAATTTCAACTCACTTTTGTAAGTTTCTGTTAAAAAGTTTATCTTAATTAATATTTTGAGTTGACATGATATACAAATTCAAGTGGACGGTAGTTTGGGCCAGGCCAACTAATCTGCGCATGCTCATTTGGAATAATCTGCCGTTGGGATCTGCTGCAACGGGGGAACCGGAGGAGTTTATCAGAGGTTTTCCTTGGGTTTGGCTTTGGAAAAGAAACGTCCACCATTTTTCCCCTCAGAAGCGCCGGCTGTCTCTGCAGAAAACTTTGTCATAAAGAGACTAACGAGTCCTTTTGTCAACATTGATGTTGACGAGAACGAAATGGGACGTTATTTTATCTCCTCTTCGCGCTGGTGTGGGTGGCTGTAGCTCACTTGTTAGAGCGCTTGTCTACTGATCCAGGGGTTGGCGGTTCGAATCCCGCTCTTGATGGGTTGACCGCGTGTGATCCCAGCTCCCACAGATGAGCGCTGCTGTTGTGTCCTTGGGCAAGACACTTAACCCCACCTTGCCCCCAGTGTCTGTGGACACTGGTAGCCCCCACTGCAGAAGATATAATGATAATATATATAATAATATAATGAATGATTAGCTGGCACAACTTTAAAAGCTTAGTTTACCCAACTGGAAAAGCTTAGCTGGCATTACTTTAAAAGCATAGTTGACCCAACTTAACAGCAATACTTAAAAACTTAAAAATTTAAGTTGATGTCTAAGTCTGTTAAGTTGATGTTTAAGTTGAAGACACGCTTTATTCATCCCCGTAGGGAAACTATTTCTCTGCATTTGACCCATCCTTGAGGAGCAGTGGGCAGCTCGTCTTTTAGGTGCCCGGGGACCATCTCCATGATCTTATTGCTCGGCTTGGTCAGGACCTAAGCTGGAGGATTTTACCTGCAGCATGTTTTGGGTTGATGGGGGAAACCGGAGTGCTCGGAGGAAACCCACCCAGACACGGGGAGAACATGGGGATCGAACCCAGACCATCCATGCAAACTCCACACAGAACACACACAGAAAAGACTGGGCGACCCGGGGATCGAACCCGGAACCTTCTTGCTGTGAAGCATGCGCGCTAGCCACTCAGCCACCGTGCCAGTGTGGTGGAGTAGTACAAAGCACATTTCTTTGTGATTTGAGACCTGCTGAAATGGCCTTATTTTAAACCACATATACATAAACTGATACAAAATGTAAAGAAATTGAGTCATTTAAAATGAGCTAAATTCTATATAAAAATCACTACACTTGATGCTTTAATCCTCTACTTTTTACTCGTAAGGTATATTTTTAAATAGCTATTGCAATTATTTTATGCTTTACATTTGATACTTTTACTTGATGTACTGTTGCCCCTGTATCAGCACGTATACTTAAGAAACTAAATTGAGTACTTCATCCACCGCTGATTCCAGATCCCAGGCAAAGCTATGGTGCTATATTTTTGACAGAGATATCCACGTCTTGGATTAAACAATCCGAATTTGCCCCATTGTTAGCTTGCTCTGCTCACGCCGTTTCACAAAGGTCACAGTAGACAGCTTAATCCTCCCTTGAACATTCTATTTAGCATGTGAAGTAAGCCGTCCATTGTCAGTACTAACGGCAGTCCTCCCTGTGTTTGAACGCCCCATTTCAGACCTTAGCCCCAGCGAAAAGTAAAGGCCAAGGCGTATGGAAGAATGCTAGCACAGCACGACGTAGATTAGCTGTCATGTACTCGTGTTAATTAATTATCCAAAGGGCACCCAGAACACGGCACTGTGCCTGTCTCAATCCCACAATGCATCGGGGCGTAAGCCCGTCAGGAGTGTCCCCACAAGTCTCGGCGAAAAGGTCAACGCGCGTCTGCTTCGGTGAGGACTGGCAGTGGAGGCACTGAAATGGAAATCTTCCCAGAGAGATGTGACAATTAGCTGCCGTTAACAAGGTAAGACGCCGGACATGTGTCGGGGCGGGTGGTTCAGCGGAGGCCATTTTCAGACCTGTTCAGAGATGTTTGTGAAGTCTGTTTGGTGCTAATAGCTTCACAAAACTGCAAGGATGTCTGCATGCCAGGTTATTAGGTTCACTGTTGAGAGTGAGCAGATTTCCAAAATTAAAAACTGGGACACAGTGAGATTGAGATGGTTGGTATGAATAAAATTGTGAAAAGAGTACATAACATTGTTCATTCTCGACTCACTTGTGGGTCCATATATAATCTGAATGACTTCTGTCAGTGCGTTTTTTTGTTTTGTTTTTGTTTTTTTTGGGGGGGAGGGGGTTGCCTTATGGTCATTTTCAAGAAAGTATTTCATCTAACTCTTGGCTGGTATCAGACTGGTCAAAAATAGGGACACCTGGGAGATTTCTTGTATAAAACTGGGACAAATCACTGGTTTTGTATAAATCTACTGGAACAGGGGACACAGGGCTCAAAACTGGGACGCAGGTAAACAGGGACATCTGGTCATCCTATCCCATGCTGTAACACGGGAACCTCATTATTGTATGGAGCGCATGTCTTATTCTAAACATTATGGGGTTAATTACCAGACATTATTGACTGTACATAGGAAATATGTCTTCTGCATTTGGTCTAATCTTCAAAGCCACATGGTACAATCAATTGAATTTGCAGCTGATGTCATCAACATTCCCTGGGGGTGTGATGCTAATTGTAGGCATTCTCTGTCTGAGGTTTTGTTAGACTTTAATCTGACCTTTATTTTAATACAATCTGGCCAGAAACAACAGACTTATCGAAACTACAACAGGTGAGCTGCTCTTAAACATGTCCTATCTCAAACATTACAGTTACAAACTAGCAAACAAAAAGCTGAAACACCTAAATATGATTTTAAAACTCATTTGACAGTGTTTGCTAATGTGTGTCTCCATGGTAACTGGAGAACATTCTGCCAATAGCCCCAGCGTAATGTCACTGCAAAGTATCAATAGGAGCAGTAATTAATAAGTTTATCCTGACTACTTCCTGTTACCTACTTTATTATCATACATCATCATGGTAACGAAATTGGTATTGAAGATCCAGTCTATTCCGTAGTATTAGTATTAAAATCGAGTTTGAAATTTTTTAAGTTTCATTATTTTGATGGTTATTCTTTAAGTACGATAGTGACAGTCATCTTATAACTCATCCATTTTTTAAAATGATTGGATCAAAATCGCACCATCGATGGTTTCAAACTTTAGTTCCTCTCTAGACTGAGCAGTAACTTCTTCTTGAACTTTCCCAAAGCCAATTATTTTGTTCATCAGAATATAACGACTTGAGCTATTTTTGCCTGCTCCTTCTCCACGCTAACTAGGCACAATTAATTCAAACTGTTTCATAATGCTTTCTTTTAACCCTAATTGGAAACCAACGTGCTTTGTGAGACAACTCCTGCTTTACTCTTGTCAGTTACTGGCAGTGGTGGATAAAGTGCTTCATTTTGTTACTATAGTAAACATACAAATTTAGGGGCAAAAATTACTCATGTAAAAGTATTGAAGTATCTGTTTAAAAATATACTTTAAAGGTCCCATGGCATGAAATTTTCACTTTCTGAGGTTTTTGAACATTAATGTGAGCTTCCCTACCCTGTTTAGTTGCTAAAAGTTGCGAAATGTCTAAACTGAGCATTTGCGGTCCTACGCAATGCGAAATGCGTTTTTTTATTTGCCTGGAGGCACGTGCGACTGTTTCTAGGCTCGAAAGTCCTTTACCCGACCCTCTGGACATCTGAAACAGCAGTGGTTTCATTTTATTTTCTGTGAAAATGTGTTTTTTTCATTGAAATGCCTCTCCTTTCTTCCCCCGCGCTTAAAACGCGGAAGTGGGAGACAGCGCACAGCGCAGCGAAACAGGGGGGCATTTGCCCCCCCACCCGCTCCTCTAACCTATCTGTGTCCTTCTCATTTGCATTCAAGCAACAAGGCCCAGAATGAGTCGTTCAGAGAGAGATATTCTGACTCTGACTGTGTACATGTGTCTTTCTCATGTGTTGATTTTGAAGAAGGATTCATTTACAGTATTAGGGAACCATTAAGGAGCCATATAAAAGCATCAAGAAGTACCATGTCATGGGACCTTTAAGAAAAATGTATTAAATTATTTAAACATAGTGATACTGATAACAGATTGTGCTGAAGTACTTTTTTACTTTCAATTCAGTTCAGAAATGTAGTAGAAAGTATAGATAATTTCACTTAAATGCAGTAAAACGTGAAAACTACCCACCCTAAAACTGGCGTAGCCCATATTATGCTATTTTGTGATCTGTGTTGTTGTTTCCACAAACATACTTGGAGTTGTGTTTTGTTTCATTCACACATTTAACACACAATTCCTGCAAATTTAAGATAAGTTCGTTTCCTCAAATGGAAGAAACTCTGTTCAACCTTGTGATGCCAGGAAGTGCTCCCCTGTGTTTTTCTTCACTTGAATCATTTAGATGATTTCAGCCCTGGAATTGCCAGTCTCTACTGAACTAAAGGTAAAGGGCTGCTTTTGAACTTGAAAACCACCACTTCATGACATCACAAAGCAGAATAGAGCATTTTGAGATAACTCCATATGTCTTTTTGATGAAGTAACAACATTATGTTTATTTGATTGACCTTTATTTAACCAGGATAGTCCTGCTGAGGTGAAGAATATCTTTTTCAAGGGAGTCCTGGATGCACAGTGGACCCTATTGTACATGTTTTTAGTGGTAGGGGAAACTGGAGCACCCGGAGGAAACCTATGCAGGCACAGGGAGAACATGCAAACTCCACACAGAAAGGCCCCACACCGCCCCAGAAACAAACCTATTGCTGTGAGGCAAGAGTGCTAACCGTTTTGCCACCGTATTGTGTAAAAGGACCTGTGAAAGTACAGATCACTAAAAACATTCTTTTACTTTTTGTACTTTGTTACTTTACACCAATGTTTGTTTTTTTTAATCGGGCAACTCCACTTTCAGATTCACTGCCGGTTTGACTGTCAATTCATCTCCATGTTTACCTTCTTGACAAGCCTTCAAATGCTTTGTAATTGCATCTTACTTCACAAATAGACAACTCTGACAAGTGCGCGTGGTTTTGCATAGGAATTACTGTTGTTGACTGTTTTTTTTTTTTTTTTTGTGATGATTTTGACTGTTGAACTGCAGAGCGGAGTATGCAAACAATCAGAGCTGGTGAGACAGCCAGGAAATAGGATGGTTTTTGAAATTAGAAGACAGCCACCTGCTATCTGCTTGAGCCTTTTTCCGAGTTGTGATCAAATTCAAGTATATTGACAGTGTTCACTAATTATGCAGTATGGTGGTTCTGGTTGTACCAAAGTGAACTTCCTGAAAAAATAAATACTACCTACGTACGGGCAATACACGTTTTTTGGTTGAAGTGATCATAATACTAATTTCAGATGAGTGTTGAGTAGCCAAAAATTGTATTCAAGTAAGAGTAACGTTACTTCAAAGCAATACGACTCAAGTAGAAGTACAAAGTAAACTCACTCATGTAAAAATGTATTTGGGAAAACTACTACTCAAGTAAGAGTAGGGTGACCATTCGTCCGGATTTCATCCGGTTTTAGAGCTGTCTGTCCGGTCGTCTGTCACGTGTCCTCCTTTTTTAGATTTTGTCCTCCTTTCAGACCCTCATCGGCGCACACCCCACCCATTATTTACACTTGCTACTCTGATGTTGTGTCGTATGCAAACATTCGCGATGTGCGCGCAGCTGATACAGCCCCTGCAGCCCCTGATTGTCTGGAAGCTGCTGTCACTCAAAAGCTCCGCTCAGGCTATTGACTGGTTTTTGCTCCTCAGATGCACGCAATTTTTCATGTTTTTTTGCTTTTTGGCGCCATATGATGGCATGGCAAAGACTGTGTTTTTTCAGTGAATTGGTGATGATATTGTTTTTTGTTCATATCATCTTGACCATAATTTGCCACATTTTTCTTTTTGATGGGTGTTCCATGTTAATAAATATATGTTGACTTCATACATTATTCATAAGTTGTTTTTCTTGACCGAGGGAAAACAAAAAAAAACAAGGTGTCCTCACTTTAGGGCCTTTGTCCTCCTTTTTGGACACAAGTGTCCTCCTTTCCTGTTTCATGCCGGTGGTCACCCTAAGTAAGAGTAATTTAAAGGCTTAAAAATTTTATATTTTCAAAGGATCCTGACACACTACCAGACTTTTTAGTAGATAAATTAATTCATAGGAGGAGGGGCCAAACCATGTATAACTTTGTCAATCAAACAAGCAGATTTTAAAAATTTGAAATATGAAATTTGAAAAAAAAAAAAAAAGTTAAGGATGTCCAAATTTTGTACATTCATATTTACAGATTTTAAGTTAAATATTGTAAGTAGGAGCAGTGGTATACAGCTAGAAAAGTATTCTGAAAAGTACAAATTCAAAGTTGTTGATTTCTGACTACGGTGCCTATGTAACTTTTTGCATATAAAAATCTCGATTTTAGGCATGCATGTAGAATGGTTGGTGAATTGGAATTATCATTTCAAAGTGGAAAGAAATGTAGAATGTACTGTATAAAGGAGCGCTCATTTTTTTGGAATGTTCCACAGTATGCCTTTTCTTTCTATCTCTCATATATTAATTTGGTGGTGATTTTATTAAAACATGCACTCTTTCTGCGAGTCCGCTTCCTTCTCCGCAAATCTGACTTGTAACTTCGCCTGGCGATGCTATTTATTTGTCTTAGCCGATTTAATGCCGTACTGTGGAAAATACCAGACGTAGCCATAACATCCCAAATGAGTAAAGCAGATAGCATACCCTCCACCAGAAAGGTTACACAGTGCAGCTTTAAACATAATTCTCTCTGACTTTGATATGATAATTCAGATTCACCGACCCTCCTACTCGCATGGCTAGAATGTAGATGTTATAAGATTTTCATTTTGGGCCCAAATGTGGATTCCCAGTGTAAGAAAGTCTGCTGAAAAGATCATGCATGCAAATGATTCCGAAGTGTGCTTTGAATAACTGTACTTATAACTGATGAGTAGATCCTAGTCACCATGCGCCTAAGCTGTACAGTGGTACCTCACTTTACGAAAGACCCAACAAACGAAAATTTCAAGTTACGAAACGCCTTCACGGTAAATTTTGGTCTCTAGATACGAAAGAAAATTCAAGTTACGAAACGCGAAATCTCAAAAATTCAAATAATGCACGCTCAGCCACACACATTATACGCTTTTCTCAGACTGGATTTAAACTTTTCTCACATTTGTCTCTCGTTTAAACACTCAAACTTTCATAGATTTTCAACAAAATTATTAATAGTGAAGTGTGGGGGGGGAGGGGGAGGGGGGAGAAAACTGCGCTCTGACACGTGTGTGATAGCGCAGCATGACCCGGCGCAGGGCTGCCAGCAGGTCTAGACCTGGACTAAACCAGGACTAGACCAGGTGGATTAAAGCGCCGCGCGCGGGTCTATTTCCTGGTTTCGTTTCGAGTCACGGCTGAGGCGAGCAGTGAGGGAGACCGCACGCAGTCTGAGCACATGAACGAATGCATGCAAGTCTAGCAGTGGTCTAGACCAGGTCTAGACCAGGTCTACCTGGAGGTCTAGAGGAGGCACGGTTTGAGCACGGGTCTCGTTCATGCGCTCAGACTGCGTGCGGTCCCCCTCGCTGCTCGCCTCAGCCGTGACTCAAAACGAAACCAGGAAATAGACCCGCACGCGGCGCTTTAATCCACCTGGTCTAGTCCTGGTTTAGTCCAGGTTTAGACCTTGGTCTAGACCTGGTATAGTCCACGTTTAGTCCTGGGTCTACAGTCTCTACGCAGAACACAATGTTACACTATAAAAAAAGTTACAAGGTGCCTTGGAACGAATCAGGCTTTTTCCATTGAAATAGCTACTCAACTTATGAAAAATTCACGTCCAAGGCCCCGATCCACTTCTGGAACGAATTAATTTCGTAAGGTGAGGTACCACTATAATTGTAATTGAGTTTTTCCATCCCATTAAAAAACACATATTATCCAAAATGTGTATTGTTAATGGCCTTTAAACATGCTTTCAGTATCTCTGTTATGGCATTTCATGTTTTACAAATAATGTTGAAATAATGATGTTGCAGAAAACACACATCACACATCACATCTCGTGTTAGCACATGTCTACTGGAAATAACCATGAAAAAAAACAAAAGCAAGCAATTTGAGCTACGTGACTACCATGCTAATACAGGCGTGCTGTTGTAACGAATGCTATTTGATGACAGAAATGCTAAAAACGTGTTCATTCGCGGACTTAAAGGAGAATTAACGTTTTTTACAATCTGAGCCTTATTTCGGTAATAAAACAAGTTGTTTTACTCACCCATAGCACTTTGGGGTCATATGGAGCACTTCCAGAGATGTTTTAGATTTGCGATCTCCGTAACGTGAGTTCTCGGTGCATGTAATATATGCCCCGAGTGGTCTCCAAATAACACAAACTTTAGCACTTTTCAAATCATAGAAGCTCGATGTCTTAGTCTACGCATTCGTTTGAGTCAAAAGTGGCCTGTAATCTTAGATTTATCCACAGTTTCGAGTAGATGAGGAGGCCAGTGCGCATGTGCGGAGTCACATCTTATTTCCCTCTCAGCTCTCGGGACTCAAACATGAAACGCAAAGCTGTAAATTATGGCTAAATCTCAGATTACAGGCCACTTTTGACTCAAACGAAAGTGTAGACTAAGACATTGAGCTTCTATGATTTGAAAAGTGCTAAAGTTTGTGTTATTTGGAGACCGCTCGGGGCATATATTATATGCCCCGAGAACTCGCGTTACGGATATCGCTAATCCAAAACATCTCCAAAAGTGCTCCATATGACACCAAAGTGCTATGGGTGAGTAAAACAAGAGCAAAGATTTGGAGTCACGGTAGGGCTAACAACAACTAGTATGCTAACAGTGCACTTCACAAGTATCTGACAATAAAACAAATTAGATGCAGACGATACACAGTAGATTTATTTTGACCCTAAGAGCTGCTCACACAATACATCTGTACTGGGGAATACTTTGCTCAGGTACTTGTTTAAATATCCTATAGTATGCAAAACTGACTCTGGTGTGATTTATTCCATGTTATAACATTAGCAAATCAGAAACATACCTGGAGTTGTGTTTTGTTTCATTAACAAATAACATAGATCTGAAAATAGTGTATGGGCCCTTTAACAAATAGGGAGCAATGTTTAGTATGCACAGCTCATTGAGGCCTTCACTAACTGGCCAAAAAGCTAAAGTACAGATAGTAGCATTATTCTTGATGGGACAGCATGTTCCACTATCTCTGTACTCGTGTCTCACCTTCGATATTGTGTCGTTATAATAGCTCATTATAACGAGGGGCTGCCATTGTTGCAATACCTGGGCATATTTTTCTCATTGTAACTGACTTTTTTTTTTTTTTTTTTTTCATGAAACTTTGAAATAAATGTCAAAGCTTTTCTGTTTCATAAGAAGTCATCAAAGGTGAAAACTCGGGTGGGTATACCTTCTGACAAGCTTTTTCTTTAGCTGCGTCTATTGAATATGACAGCAGCCCTCCTCCTATGCAGTATATCACCTATAGAGGCTCGGAACACACACTCTCTCAGTCCCCCTTAACTAGAATAAAAAGACTAGTCCATCCAATTGACCAGCTCACAAAACACGTTTTTAAAGCTTCATTATGTAACTTTTACAGTGGAGGGTCCGCCATGTGCTCGTCTCCGTTTGATGTTATTACCTTGTCTAGAGTATTCCACAGTATCGCATATAAAGGGCCCATATTTTACTATGTTCTGATGTGGATAATGTGTTTTTATCATCAGAAACATTCCCGCTTCACCAGGTCTTACTGTGTACAATTTATATGTTCTGCTCGTGTCTGGGAAGGTTTCCTCTAAGCACTCAGTTTTACCTCATCAATTTAATATTTTTTTAGGTAAAGTCTTCCAGCAAAGGTAGTCCTGACCAAGACTAGTTCAAGATCTGTAGATGGGTCCCCGGGCGTGGCACACCCAGCAGCGTTATAAAGGTTGGGTCAAATGCAGAGAAGAAATTTCCCTACAGGGACAATAAACTATCCAGGTTTTGGCGGTCAGAATCCCGCTCTTGACGGGTTGACCGCGTGTGATCCCAGCTCCCACAGATGAGTGCTGCCGTTGTGTCCTTGGGCAAGACACTTAACCCACCTCGCCCCCAGTGTCTGTGGACACTGGTAGCCCTCATGGCAGAAGATACATCAAGGCCTGTTGTGACGTGAGCCGTCCTCCTGTGGACCCACCACCCGCGGGAGGATTCATGGGGGCTGGTGCATTGTGTTCTGGGCAGCAGATCTGCTTGGACTGCTGCCCCCGTGACCCAGAAAATGGAAAAGCGGAAGAAAATGAATGAAAAATGAATGAATGAATGACAATAAACTATACTTTAACCTTACTGTGAGCGGGCTCTCCTCTCCACAGATCTGACCTGTAACTGAATGACTGATTGCAACATCTACTTGTCATGAAGATAGATAAGTTTAATGCCACACTGTGGAATCTGCAAGGCTTTTGACGGATATCAGCAGGTCCGGACTCTTAGGGAATGCACCTTTAAAATATTAACAATAGCAAATGAAAAGGATGTATTTATTTTTAAGCAGTTATCTGAAATGCCGGATATGGAGAGTGTTTTTGTATAACCTCATTAGAATTTGCAGTTTACCACAAGACCTTTCAGTAAACTGTCATGCAGAGGTGTGAACATGGCAAAACGGATATACGCAGTTTGCAGAAATTAATTGGTGTAATAGTCATTCGTCAAGGAGCGGTCCAAGACAGAAACGGTTTCAAAGGTTGAAATCTGGACACTGTGTTTGAAGCAGAGATGTTTCGGCTGCCATCCAGAAGTCAGGGAAGGAAAACAGAACCTATAGTAAGAATGCAGTGTCTATGTCATATGTGTCTGGACTGTCTGAGAAGCTACAAAGAAGTTTTAGACAACATGACATTCCTGTGTATTATAAACCAGTCAACACGCCAAGGCAGGAAATAGTTCACCCCAAGGACAGGACACCTACACTACCAGTCAAAAGTTTGGGCCATTTTAAATGTATTTTTCGTTATTTCCATGAATTTTTACATTGTAGATTCTCACTGACATCAAGATGTGGACACATGGAATGGACATATATGGAATGTAGTAAACAAAAGATAAACTCAAAATAACACTTTTGGCATTTCTTGAGTCTAAAAACATTTCAGGAGACTTGAGAGGAGGCCAAGGGTTTGCAGCAGTGTCAATAAAATCCTTGGATTTGACTCATAATATAATTTTTACTCTATGTTTTTCTCTGCTCCATAATTCGACTCATCTTGCATCACTTACTTGATCTATTCTCTATGTATCTAATGTAGAAAGTAGTGAACACAAAGAGAAAAAAAAGACACTGAATGATATTGTGTGTCTAAACTTTTGATTGTTCGTGCACAGAAAAGCAAAGAAATGTGGTCTATTCAAGTCACTGTAGTGCAGAAGGTTGTAATTGGAGATACAAAACAACCTACAAAACTACCGCAAAGACACTCAATTTCTGGTTTACAGTCACCCATCCGAGTTCATCTTAAAACAAATGTTGACAGTGTCCGATTCCTTTTTTTTATTTTTTATTTTTTATTTTCGGGCAGTGTTCCTAAGTTGCACTTTCATATCACGAAAGATCTTATGTCTTTTTTCAAGTCTGATAACAGATCAAGTGAAGATTGAAATGGAAATCCAGGCTGTTAACAGTTTTTAAAGCCATTAAAAAAAAAAAAAAATGGAATGTTCCACCATATGACATTAAACAGCTCTAACTTACATTTATCCAATTACAGGTAGGGGTGTGCAAAATAATCGTCATGACAATGCATCGCGATACTAACTTTCACAATATACTGCATTGATTCTTGATGCCAAAAATCGATTATTATTAATAATGTAATATTTAATAATTTACAGGTCCCATGGCATGAAATTTTCACTTTCTGAGGTTTTTGAACGTTAATGTGAGCTCCCCTACCCTGTTTAGCCCCCCCCCTCATGGTTAAAAGTTGTGAAATGTCTAAACTGAGCATTTGCGATCCTTTTCTGCGTTACAAAAAATCGGAGCTCAAACGGGCGATTTTGAACAAGGCACCTTATTGACGTCAGATCGAAAAAGAAATGCAAATGCAGTTCCACCCCCGTCTGTCTGTACTCAGCGTCTCTGTAAATCACGCCCAGAGAGTTTGGACTGCGAATGCCCTAGGCAATGCGAAATGCGTTTTTTTATTTGCCTGGAGGCACGTCCGAGTGTTTCTAGGCTCGGAAGTCCTTTATCTGAGCCTCTGGACCTTTGAACAGCAGTGGTTTAATTTTATTTTATGTGGAAATGTGTTTATTTTTCAATGGAACGCTTCAAATCTCTCCCCCCGTGCAAAAACAAGGAAATGGATCAGCTGAGAGCTCAGAGCGGAGAGCGGAGTTTGGCCACGCCCCCACCCTCTACTATAAGCCAGCTCTTTTCTCCTCATTTGCATTCAAGCAACAACGCCCATTATGACCTGTTCTGAGGGAGAAAAAATACTCTTTCTCATCTTATCTCTGTTTCTCATGCACTGAGTGTTGATTTTGAAGAAGGATTCATTTACAGTATTAGGGAACCATTAAGGAGCCATATAAAAGCATCAAGAAGTACCATGTCATGGGATCTTTAATATGTAATATTAATAAATTAATTAATTCATTATTAGTTTATTTTTTTATGCGTGAAAAGTCCCTCAGTCGTCCAGGTAGAATCCATGATTTTTTTTTTTTTAAATAAATCCTATGCACTTTTTTTTCTTTGTGAAAGGGTATTGTTTGTTATGATGGTCGCTACCTCCAAAATGGCAAATGTTTGAACATCATTTTTTGTTTTAGAAAAAATCCTATGCACTTTTTTGTTATTGGTTTGGTTTATTTGTTTTTGTTATTCAATAAATTCAGTTCTGTATTAAGTTGCTCAGAGTTCTGGATCAATTGAAGACACTACCCAGATACACAGCCACTGATATTTAAGTTATCCTCTTTTTTTTGGTACATTTTCACTGAAGTATGTCGAATATATTGCAATGCATCGCAATAATTCAAGTATCGTGATGCACCGTGATAGTATCGCATCGTGGCATATGAATCGTGATTCGAATTGAATCGTGACTTCTTTGCCAATACCCACCCCTAATTACAGGTGCTCAAAAATGCCTAGAAACCCAGTCATTCTTACTGTGAGCTGTAACTTGGTCTGGTTTAGTCTCCATGGAGATAGAAAGGTTTAATACCATATTATGAAACATTCCAGACAAAGCAATAACATCTTCCACCATCTACCAGAAAAGTTACACAATGCACCTTTAAACATGCTTTTAAAATATACACATCTTATTCACACTCATTCAGTGGATACACACCATTCAACTTCTAACTTGGACTTATTTGCGTGGGGCTGGGGGTATCTTTTTTTGGTTTGATTTTTTTCAGAGGTTTGTTCGCTTGTTGCCGTCTAAAAGTCTGGTAACCCTGACACTAACATCAAATTGAAAATAACTTCTGGAGAAAGAAGAAAATGTGTACAAATGTAGCCTCAGAAACCTTTTTTTGCAGAAATATTTGTGCATGGTTTAGACAGAAAGTGGCCGCCAGCTTGAACCATACAGTATATCATTTTAAAGTGGATCGAAACACTAAATCAACTTATTTCCTACTAAACTGTATATGGTATATGGCGTTTTAATAGCATTGTTTATTGTTCAAGTCCTTTTTTGTCTTCCATATGGTTCACTCCCAACACAATGCCATAGAATATATGACATCCTTTAGTTCCATTTTGTTGCTAAAAAGACTAAAAGGTGTTTTTTTTCCTGAACTACAAGAACAATATGTCAAATCCTATCTACTCCATATTGCACTGTATTCATGTTCTTCACTTATAATACACTTTACAGACTTGTTGAAGCCCCACAAAGCACTACACTGTCATTTTTATTCATTCACACCATACTGGGTGGTATTGTAGCCACAGCTGCCCTGAAGTAAGGCTGCTAATCAGCACTAGGCAATGCGGGTGTCTTACCTAAGGATGCAATGACAGAACTTGCTCAGATCACTCAA
This sequence comes from Paratrypauchen microcephalus, assembly GCA_036785185.1. Classification (NCBI taxonomy): domain Eukaryota; kingdom Metazoa; phylum Chordata; class Actinopteri; order Gobiiformes; family Gobiidae; genus Paratrypauchen; species Paratrypauchen microcephalus. The sequence continues at coordinate 509,139 of JAVJIX010000299.1, read as the reverse complement.
TCCTCCGGCATTCAGGTTGACGGACCTGTGCTCTAACCACCACTTAAAAGTTTGTTTAGCGATATCTGTTCCATTTTACACCCCATTTCACCCACACATTTCTCATTCATTTTTATTCTAAAGTTGCTCTGTGCCTTTTGACAGACGCATAAATCAAGTCTGTTTTAAATATGCTTTTCGAATTCAGTGCAACGCAACCTGATTTAAATGCTCATTTCAAAACTTGCACTTCACAGCAGAGGAGAATGCTGATCTTGTCTCGTCCTCTGTAATGTAGAGATATGCACAAGTGGTATCCGGGTCTTACTTGTGGATTAACAGTGATCTCTTGGATATATTTAGAATTTAACATCTTTGTAAAACAGCTAATGTCCAGTGTAATTACACAGTGTTATCTCCAGATGATAGCAGGGGCGTTCACAAGGTCGGGACCCAGCACTTTTTTGCATATCCTAACGTATGCCATGATCTAATTCAGTTTGCTCAAAGTACAGACTTGATTTAGAAGAAATGATCTGCTTTGTCAAACTGTGGAAGTGTTAATGTCATGGATGGAATTGTCCTCATGAGACCCTGGAATCCCATAGACTGTATAGAAAAACAATATCATGTATTTATTTATTTATTTATTTATTTTGCTTTTGGAATGTTTCACAGTAGGAAGTCTAGTTACAGTTCAGGTCTGTGGAGAAGCCACCCCACTTACCTTAAGAAACATATTTACAGTAGACTTGGCACACATTATTGATCCACAAGAGAAATTATTTGGACACAGTAGCTCACACATCACAATATCAGACCATCCATTACATCATCACTTCTGCCTGTTGCCCTCTGGCCGCAGGTACAGGACTCTGAGGTGGAAGCTTTGTGTCCTCTGCCATTGCTGCACTTAAAGGTCCCATGACATGGTACTTGTTGATGCTTTTATATGGCTCCTTAATGGTTCCCTAATACTGTAAATGAATCCTTCTTCAAACACTCAGTGCATGAGAAACAGAGATAAGATGAGAGTTTTTTTTTTCTCTCTGCACAGGCCATAATGGGCGTTGTTGCTTGAATGCAAATGAGGAGAAAAGAGATGGCCAATAGTAGAGGGTGGGGGCGTGGCCAAACTCTCCGCTCTCCACTCTGAGCACTCAGCTGATCCATTTCCGTGTTTTTGCACGGGGGGAGAGATTTGAAGCGTTCCATTGAAAAATAAACACATTTCCACAGAAAATAAAATTAAACCACTGCTGTTCAAAGGTCCAGAGGCTCAGATAAAGGACTTCCGAGCCTAGAAACACTCGGACGTGCCTCCAGGCAAATAAAAAAACACATTTCGCATTGCCTAGCGCATTCGCAGTCCAAACTCTCTGGGCGTGATTTACAGAGACGCTGAGTACAGACAGACGGGGGTGGAACTGCATTTGCATTTCTTTTTTCGTTCTGACGTCAATAAGGTGCCTTGTTCAAACTCGCCCGTTTGAGCTCCGATTTTTTCTAACGCAGAAAAGGATCGCAAATGCTCAATTTAGACATTTCACAACTTTTAACCGGGGGGGGGGCTAAACAGGGTAGGGGAGCTCACATTAACGTTCAAAAACCTCAGAAAGTGAAAATTTCATGCCATGGGACCTTTAACAATAACATGTAACCATCCTATCCACTCCTCATTTGCATGTGTGATGTCCTGTGTGTAATGTCCGTATGTGTTTTTGTTTGTTTTGTTTTTTTGACAGTATCTGTGGAAACAAATTTCCCCTCGGGGACAATAAAGGTCTGTCTGTCTGTCTATCACCATTTTGAAAAAGTTATTTTCTCTATAAACAACATATTAAAATCAGCGTGCATTCCGCTAATGAAACTACTGCACATCGCTTCAGCTTTGTGAAGTTGTAGTGCATTCTTTTGTTTCATGCTCTTGTATATTTACGGAAAATTGTTGTGCAGGAGCATGGGAGAGGTAGGCTCGTGGGCTGAGTCTTGAACAGGATTATACTGCTAAGAGATCGCTAGATTACTCAAACATGCATAGATGCCCTAAAACATCTGTATAACAGCATAACATGGTAGAAAGCGCCAAAAAGTTTATTTTTATGTATTTATTATTCGTCTTGGTGAAAAGTCCTCGTGCCTGAAAGCACTGACATCAGAATCCTTGTAAAAGTTTGCTACTAAAACTTTAGGTCAAAAATATGCTTTTGTCGATTCTCCACTCTCGAAACAGTTCAATGAAGAGCAAACCCATAACTCAGGACCATGATTTCAAAGTTTAGTTTTTAAAATAAAAGGATGTATCTGGTGGGATGCTCTATACTTTGTCGGGTAAATATGTTCACACAAATATGTTATCACTTAAAGGTGCATTGTGTAACTTTTCTGGTGGAAGCCCATCTAACCTTTCTCTCTACATGGAGACCAAACCAGACCAACATACAGGTCAGATCTGTGGACAGGTGACTCCACTTATAGTCAAAATGCCTGTTTTTCTAGCTATTTTTGACCACCTGTAATTGAGTTAGAGCTGTTTAAAGTCATACTGTGGAACATTTGAGGCAGAGGAATGACATATCCAGGTTACGGTCCCCCAATCAAAAAATTGCATAGTGCATCTTTACTAAAATCACAATGCATCTTCATAAATGTATTTTCTATACTTGTCAAATGGATGATCTTGTGGTGTCAGCCTTCACAGCAGATTCTCATTTGGAGCTCTCCATAGAGTTTGTGTGGAAACATTCAGAGACTTTCACACTTCTTCTGGACCAAATGTGTCTTGTGAACTCACCCACTCTGGCCTTGAAGAGCCCTGTTACATTCTCAGACAGTGACAGCTTGTAATGTTACGTAATCTGTTTAACGCACTGTTTATCTCAGAGACATCTCCGTACTGTTTCAGAGTATAAGATAAGATAAGATCAGACTTTATTGATCTCACACAGGAGAAATTTACTTGTCACAGTAGCTCCAGGTAGGGACAGTTTGAACAAGAAGACAAGTGCATGCAGGCAAAAAAAGGCATAAAGATAGGTGATAATAATAATTAAAAAAATAAGTAATAAATCGAATAATAATAATAGTAGTGATAATAATAAAAAACAGTGACAGGGAGAGTATTGAAAAAATTGGAAAAACGATATTGCACGATAGGAGTATTGAAAAAACAACAATATTGCACATTGGGAAAACGATATTGCACGTCTGGACTCTACAGTGGAGTTGTACAGTCTGATGGTGGTGGGGATGAAGGATCTGCTGTAGCGCTCCTTCTTGCACTGGGGGTGCCTCAGTCGGCTGCTGAAGGAGCTGCTCAGCTCCTCTACAGTCCGGTGCAGAGGGTGAGAGGTGTCGTCCATGATGGACGTGAATTTGGCCAGTACCCTCCTCTCATTGAACTTCCAGGAGGAGCTGGCAATGTGTATGATCTTTATGATCATTTGTATTGTGTAATTCCTGATACTTAAAGTGGACCTATTCTGTAAAAGTGACTTTTTAGAGCTTTAATCCATGTATGGTCATGCATGTTTGAGAAATCTTTAGTCTCCTATAGACGTAATAGTTCCGATGTAACCCTGTTTTTACCACGAGTATATGCCCATTGCTTTTTACCTACCTCTCCAGTTTTTTTTTTCTTAAAGGATTCACTGGAATGTGGATGGAACATTCGTATCACTGCGCGCCTATTAGCTGTATTAGCCTGTTCACTTGTAAACTTCCCCTTATGGCAGACCGCATCTGCCGTACACTTCCGCAGTTGAGCTACCGGCTGGTTAGCTCAACTGGTAAGTCACTGACTTTCCCCCCGGGGGTTGTGGGTTCAAATCCCCCCGGCAATGAGCTAACCAGTGTGGGTCCTTGGGCAAGACCCTTCACGGTACTGCCCCTTCCTGGGCGCCGAAAAAAAAAAAAGATGGCTGCTCACTGCTCCTGAAAAAGGATGGGTCAAATGCAGAAGTCAAATTTCTCCCGTGTGTCACTGTGTGTCATTGTGTGTGAGACCAATAAAGGCTTAATCTTAAAGGTTAACAGGCTAATACAGCTAATATGCGCGCAGTGATACGAATCGACAGACACAATACGCGATCGCTAAGTATGCTGCTGGATGTTTTGTGGACAACTGTTTGAGACGCAAATGTTTCTAACAAATGTTTTGTTTTGAGAAGAAAAACAAGCTTTATTTCATGTTCCAGGGAAGTTACCGGACCTACTTACGTGGGCTCCAGAAAGCGAGCCGAACCGGGATCAGCTGAGACTGTCAGAGGTAAACCGGTGTCAACACACAGAACTTTTAGAAGGAAACCCATACAGATTAACATAAAAAAAAAAACGCACTATCCGTTTAATCTGTATTTTCTTCAGTGTGGAGGCCAGCAACATAACGATCCACAGGTGTCATAGATTATAACTCTAGCAGACACAAGCACAATGTGTCTTCTATAAACACTTCATTTTGTGCTGTACCTCAGTCACTCTCTATGGTAAATTACTTTGTACTTCTTTGCAAATGTGCAAATCTATCGCAGAACTACACTTTCATAAAAGCAAGAATGGTGAAGTGTTTTGCCCATGGATGAAATTACAGTGGTAGTGGCAGTAGTAAAAGCGGTAGTGGTAGTAGTCGTGGTTGTAGTGGTAGTGGTAGTAGTCGTGGTTGTAGTGGTAGTGGGTGTAGCAGTAATAGTAACCAGTAGTAATAGCAGTAGTAGCCAGAAGGCAGTATTAAAAAATACATTTAAATATATAGTTTCAAAACCATAATATGATGTACTTATAACATTTTATTGTAAAAAAGCAAAAATCCAAAATGGCAAATAAGATTTTACTGGGGCAACAGCGGCTCAGTGGTTAGAGCACCCATGCACCAAATTCCATTTGGAATTTTACGATATCCATCCATTCATTTTCTTCCACTTATCCGGGGCCGGGTCGTGGGGGCAACAGTCTAAGCAGGGACTCCCAGACTTCCTTCACCCCAGACATTTCCTCCAGCTCCTCCGGGGGGACCCCAAGGCATTCCCAGGCCAGCCGGGTGACATAGTCCCTCCAGCGTGTCCTGGGTCATCCCCAGAACACCTCCCGAGGGAGGCGTCCAGGAGGCATCCGGAACAGATACCCGAGCCACCTCAGCTGCTCCTCTCAACATGGAGAAGCAGCGGCTCTACTCCGAGCTCCTCCTGTGTGACTGAGCTCCTCACCCTATGTCTAAGGGAGCGCGGAGGAAACTCATTTCAGCCGCTTGTATCCGCAATCTTGTCCTTTTGGTCATAGCCCAGAGCTCATGACCATAGGTGAGGGTAGGAATCTAGATCGACGGTAAATCGAGAGCTTTGCCTTTCAGCTCAGCTCACTCTTCACCCCAACGATCCAGTACAGAGACCGCATCACTGCCAACGCTGCACCAAATCACCTATCAATCTCACGCTCCATCCTCCCCTCACTCGTGAACAAGATCCCGAGATACATGAGCTCCTCCACTTTAAAATACCTTGACATGCCTTTGGTTCTGTCATAATCCAAAGAGCTAAGATTTAGAAGTGCTTATAACTAGTGCTGTCAGGCGATTAAAAAAATTAATCTAATTAATTACAGGATTTGTAATTAATTAATCTAATTAATCGCATTTTTAAAATATTTTTTTAGGTGGTTTATTGTGCTCTCCCACAGTGCAAAAAAGGTGTCAAACGTGTGATTTATAGTGGTACAGTGAAAAGACTGCAGACTTCCCCTTTAAGTCTAAGTTTTTCACTCACTCTCTTTGTCTCCACTGTAAACATGACAAGACTGCTGGCAGACCCCCATTCCCCCTCCCACATTACGTAACATTCATTGGAAAGCTCATTTACACCATTCCACTAATACATGGTGAATATTTCTGGTGCCAAAAGGTGAGCACGTACACCAGCTTTCATGCAACGTCAATATATAATATTGTAATGACCTGGGTTAATGGTGTCTGTGCCTTTAAGGGGTTGGCTGTTGGGCGCATGCGTGGGACAGGTGTGGGTGTTAATGTTGAGTGAGTCCGAACTTCTGTTTAATAAAGTTCATTGGAGAATAAGAGAAGCCTGGAGTCATTACAATATACAAGGCTTCAAATATACAGAGAATACAAATAATTGCCAGTGAAAATTACTCATGGCTCACATGAGCCCCGGAACCCGTGAGGAGGATTTAAACTCCCGGTGTGGATGTGTCCGGACCATCGCACCACGGGAGGAGGGAGGAGGCAGCAGCGCGGGGTGAGTAAATGATCGGGTTTAGCGTGATTTAGCATGATGGGCAAAACTGACAGTCAAAACTTCTAAGTGTGCACCCTAGTGTGCAGAACACGCTGGAGAGGTTATGGGAATTGAAAATGGTTAGGGATAGGGAAACGGGCTCGTGCGTCTTCACATGCTCTCCCCTATTAGAACTGCATTCGTCTCTGTAGCCGACCAATGGTGTCACGGCATTTCTCATCGCGTCATCGCTGTCCAGGGACAAGAGGGACCTGCTCCGTCACGTTTTTTATCAATAAACTCGCCGTTCAAAGGCCCCGCACGCCAAATTTAAAATGTGCGCGCATTGAATTGCCGCTCATAATTAATTGCGTTAATTTTTATAACGCGTTAATTAGCAGTGTAATTAATTAATCTAATTAACGCGTTAAACTGACAGCCCTACTTATAACACTTATTTCTTCATGTAGTCTGCACTGAGACTGGGCAAAGGATCATGGTCTATGTAGTTCCCTCTGTTTTTTTATTATTCTTTTGCTGCACCAAAACTATGAATTTAAGCACAGAGACTTGTACGTTTGAGGTTATGAGATCACAGTATTTTGGTCATTGTTACATCCATAGTATGAATGTGGCGTGTGCATGAGTGCCAGTGGTGGTCAGAGAGGGCTAATGGTGCAGATTGGCAGCCTTTGTTCTGCCATTCTACCCCAGGGCAGCTGTGACTACAATAGAATCTTGTATGGAGTGAATTCATAGTAGTTAGCATAGCATTAATTTCATTTATCGCTTATTTGTTTACATAATCTTCTGTACTCTACTTGTGTACATTTTTAATATGGAGCTCTTCAGATCTGATTCCAAAGACCGTATGAGGCTTTTCACGTTCAAAACCTGCTTTGTACTTTATCAATATTTCCTCTATGACTTCCCTTTTGTTTATCGCTTTAGCAACACAATAGATCTTCTAAACGTACAGAGACTTACCTTGCCTTCTGCTCACTACCTGCTCCTCCACGTTCTCCTTATAAATAATGCACCCGCAAATATTGATCAACGCAGCTCGACAGAGAAGAGAAAGAGAGAGGGAAAGAGGAAGGAGCGATGGAGAGGAGGTGAAGAGAAGAGGGGGCAGGAGAGAGGAGGAGAAGGGAAAGAAGAGAGATAGAGGGAAGGAGGGCAGAGAGAGGAGAAAGAAGGGAGAGAGAAAAAGAAGAGGAAAGGGTAAAAGGAGAGAAGGGGGAAAGTGGAGGGGAGAGAGAAGAGTAGGAGGAGAGAGTGTGGCAAGAGGGTAGGCAAAGAGGAGAGATACAGGAGAGAAAGTGGAGAGAGAGGAGAGATAGAGGAGAAGAGATTGGAGAGAGGAGAGAAAGAGGAGAGAAAGTGGAGAGAGGAGAGAAACAGGAGAGGAAGTGGAGAGAGAGGAGAGATATAGGAGAGAAAGTGGAGAAAGAGGAGAGATAGAGGAGAAGAGATTGCAGAGAGGAGAGATACAGGAGAGAAAGTGGAGAGAGAAGAGAGATAGAGGAGAGGAGAGAAAGTGGAGAGAGAGGAGAGATACAGGAGAGAAAGTGGAGAGAGAGGAGAGATACACGAGAGAAAGTGGAGAGAGAGGAGGTATAGAGTGGAGAGAGAGGAGAGATAGAGGAGAAGAGACGGGAGAGAGAGAAGAGATACAGGAGAGAAAGTGGAGAGAGAGGAGAGATAAAGGAGAGGAGAGAAAGTGGATAGAGAGGAGAGATACAGGAGAGAAAGTGGAGAGAGAGGAGAGATACAGGAGAGAAAGTGGAGAGAGAGGAGGGATACAGGAGAGGAGAGAGAGGGAGAGAGAGAGAGAGAGAGAGTGGAGAGAGAGAAGAGATACAGGAGAGAAAGTGGAGAGAGAGGAGAGATACAGGAGAGGAGAGAAAGTGGAGAGAGAGAGAGGAGAGATAGAGGAGAGAAAGTGGAGAAAGAGGAGAGATTCAGGAGAGAAAGTGGAGAGAGAGGAGAGATAGAGAGAGAGGGAGAGAAAGTGGAGAAAGAGGAGAGATACAGGAGGAGAGAAAGTGGAGAGAGAGGAGAGATACAGGAGAGAGAGAGAGAGAGTGGAGAGAGAGAGAGAGAGAGAGAGGAGAGAAAGTGGAGAGAGAGAGAGTGGAGAGAGAGAGAGAGAGAGAGAGAGAGAGAGAGATGGAGAGAGGAGAGATAGAGGAGAGAAAGTGGAGAGAGTGGAGAGAGAGAGAGAGAGGAGAGAAAGTGGAGAGAGAGAGAGGAGAGAAAGTGGAGAGAGGAGAGATACAGGAGAGAAAGTGGAGAGAGAGGAGAGAGAGAGAGAGAGGAGAGAAAGTGGAGAGAGAGAGAGAGAGAGAGAGAGGAGAGAAAGTGGAGAGAGAGAGAGGAGAGAAAGTGGAGAGAGGAGAGATAAGGGGAGAAAGTGGAGAGAGAGGAGAGATTCAGGGGAGAAAGTGGAGAGAGAGGAGAGATTCAGGGGAGGAGAGAAAGTGGAGAGAGAGGAGAGAGAGAGGAGAGAAAGTGGAGAGAGAGAGAGAAAGTGGAGAGAGAGGAGAGAGAGAGAGGAGAGAAAGTGGAGAGAGAGGAGAGAAAGTGGAGAGAAAGTGGAGAGAGAGGAGAGAAAGTGGAGAGAGAGGAGAGATACAGGAGAGAAAGTGGAGAGAGGAGAGATAGAGGAGAGAGAGGAGAGATACAGGAGAGAAAGTGGAGAGAGAGGAGAGATAGAGGAGAGAAAGTGGAGAGAAAGTGGAGAGAGAGGAGAGATACAGGAGAGAAAGTGGAGAGAGAGGAGAGAAAGTGGAGAGAAAGTGGAGAGAAAGGGGAGAGAGAGGAGAGAAAGGGGAGAGAGAGGAGAGATTCAGGAGAGGAGAGAAAGTGGAGAGAGAGGAGAGAGAGAGGAGAGATAGAGGAGAGAAAGTGGAGAGAGAGGAGAGATTCAGGAGAGGAGAGAAAGTGGAGAGAGAGGAGAGAAAGTGGAGAGAGAGGAGAGAAAGTGGAGAGAGGAGAGATAGAGGAGAGAAAGTGGAGAGAGAGGAGAGATTCAGGAGAGGAGAGAAAGTGGAGAGAGAGGAGAGAAAGTGGAGAGAGAGGAGAGAAAGTGGAGAGAGGAGAGATAGAGGAGAAGAGATTGGAGAGAGGAGAGAAAGGGGAGAGAGAGGAGAGAAAGGGGAGAGAGGAGAGATAGAGGAGAAGAGATTGGAGAGAGGAGAGAAAGTGGAGAGAGGGGAGAGATTCATGAGAGGAAGTGAGAGAGAGAGGAGAGAAAGTGGAGAAAGAGGAGAGATACAGGAGAGAAAGTGGAGAGAGAGGAGAGATTCAGGAGAGGAAGTGGAGAGAGAGAGAGAGATACAGGAGAGGAACAGGACAGAGAGGAGAGACCCAGGAGACAAACTGAAGAGAGAGGAGAGATACAGGAGAGGAAGTGGAGAGAGAGGAGAGATACAGGAGAGAAAGTGAAGAGAGAGGAGAGATACAGGAGAGAAAGTGGAGAGAGAGGAGAGATACAGGAGAGGAAGTGGAGAGAGAGGAGAGGTACAGGAGAGGAAGTGGAGAGAGAGGAGAGATACAGGAGAGAAAGTGAAGAGAGAGGAGAGATACAGGAGAGGAAGTGGAGAGAGAGGAGAGATACAGGAGAGGAAGTGGAGAGAGAGGAGAGGTACAGGAGAGAAAGTGAAGAGAGGAGAGATACAGGAGAGAAAATGGAGTGGGAGGAGAGATTCAGGAGAGAAAGTGAAGAGAGGAGAGATACAGGAGAGAAAGTGAAGAGAGGAGAGATACAGGAGAGAAAATGGAGAGAGAGGAGAGATTCAGGAGAGGAAGTGGAGAGAGAGGAGAGATACAGGAGAGAAAGTGGAGAGAGAGGAGAGATACAGGAGAGGAAGTGAAGAGAGAGGAGAGATACAGGAGAGAAAGTGGAGAGAGAGGAGAGATACAGGAGAGAAAGTGGAGAGAGGAGAGATACAGGAGAGAAAATGGAGAGAGAGGAGAGGTACAGGAGAGAAAGTGGAGAGAGAGGAGAGATACAGGAGAGAAAGTGGAGAGAGAGAGAGAGAGAGAGAGAGATACATGAGAGAAAGTGGAGAGAGAGGAGAGATTCAGGAGAGGAGAGAAAGTGGAGAGAGAGGAGAGAGAGAGGAGAGAGAGAGGAGAGAAAGTGGAGAGAGGAGAGATTCAGGAGAGGAGAGAAAGTGGAGAGAGAGGAGAGAAAGTGGAGAGAGAGAGAGAGAGATACAGGAGAGAAAGTGGAGAGAGAGGAGAGATTCAGGAGAGGAGAGAGAGAGTGGAGAGAGAGAGAGAGAGAGGGAGAGAGAGGAGAGAAAGTGGAGAGAGAGGAGAGATTCAGGAGAAAAAGTGGAGAGAGAGGAGAGATTCAGGAGAGAAAGTGGGGAGAGAGGAGAGATTCAGGAGAGGAAGTGGAGAGAGAGGAGAGATACAGGAGAGGAAGTGGAGAGAGAGGAGAGATACAGGAGAGGAAGTGGAGAGAGAGGAGAGATACAGGAGAGAAAATGGAGAGAGAGAAGAGATACAGGAGAGAAAGTGGAGAGAGAGGAGAGATACAGGAGAGAAAGTGAAGAGAGGAGAGATACAGGAGAGAAAATGGAGAGAGAGGAGAGATTCAGGAGAGGAAGTGGAGAGAGAGGAGAGATACAGGAGAGAAAGTGGAGAGAGAGGAGAGATACAGGAGAGAAAATGGAGAGAGAGAAGAGGGACAGGAGAGAAAGTGGAGAGAGAGGAGAGATACAGGAGAGAATGTGGAGAGAGAAGAGATACAGGAGAGAAAGTGGAGAGAGAGGAGAGATACAGGAGAGAAAGTGGAGAGAGAGGAGAGATACAGGAGAGAAAATGGAGAGAGAGAAGAGGTACAGGAGAGAATGTGGAGACAGGGGCCACTAAAGCCTCCATGTTTGGAGCGGGGCCTCTGATTGGCTCATTATGGCCCCGGGCAAAGAGCAGTCTGTCAGAGCACTGCCCTAATGGAACTTCCACAATCACCAATCGGTCATGATTGGCTTTCAACAAGGTCTTATGAAAGGGTAATAAAAACAGTTGTGTGGTTTTTGTTTTTGTACCCGTTGAAGTTGATTGATATTTTCCATTTCACTTATTCATAAGGACGGGTTTTAACCTTGCCCTGGTGCAGATGTAAACAGGGAGGAGACAGCAGGGGCAGTAAACATGACAATAATGATAGTATATCATGAATGTGTACTGTCTAACTGTAGTAACAACATATGTGTTTGTGTGGATATTTTAAAGCTGGGGAACCTCATTTTAAAGTTGTAAAAGTAGAAAAAAAATGTATAAAGTAGAAAGTAAGTATTTATATTATGCAAATTGGACTCCTGTGAACTTAAAGCCATATTAGAATCAAAATCATACCTGGGGTTGTGTTTTGTTTCATTTACATACTGGATATTTGAGTAATCCTGCATTATTAGTTTGTCTGCATAGCTCAAGCTCATAGTTAGCGAAAAGTAAATATGCAGTGTTTGTGTTTTAAACATGGGTGAATGAAAGAAAACAGAACTTCAGGTTCGTTTGCGATGAGGAAACAACATTCTAACATGGCTTTAAGCTCACAAGTATTTATTTTACTTTTTGATGAGGGCAAAAATATGTGCCTTTGTTGTGACAGTACACCGTTCTCCTCATAACAGTGTGTATTTTCATTATGACCCCCGTTTGGTCATGTGACTCCTGCGCCGTCCCCCATTGGTAGCAAATCTTTCCTGAAAACAGCAGTGTGTGGAATTCTTCTGTGAGTGCCAAATGCCCTTATATCTACTGGCAAAACTTTTAAAATCCTGAAGTGTGGAGCCATCTTAAAGGAAAAGTAACGTTTTTTTTACAATTTGAGCCTTATTTCGGTAATAAAACAAGTTGTTTTACTCACCCATAGCACTTTGGTGTCATATGGAGCACTTCCAGAGATGTTTTAGATTTGCGGTTAGCCTAGCGCGACTTCTAGCCATAGCTCGGGGGATATAATATATTCCCCGAGCGGTCTCCAAATAACACAAACTTTAGCACTTTTCAAATCATAGAAGCTCGATGTCTTAGTCTACGATTTCGTTTGAGTCAAAAGTGGCCTGTAATCCGAGATTTAGCCATAGTTTACATCTTTGCGTTTCATGTTTGTGTCCCGGGAGCTGAGAGCACAGTCCGCACATGTGCACTGGCGTCCTCATCTACTCGAAACTGTGGCTAAATCTCTCTATGATTTGAAAAGTGCTAAAGTTTGTGTTATTTGGAGACCGCAAACATGTGCCCCGAGAACTCACATTATGGAGATCGCTAATCTAAAACATCTCCAGAAGAGCTCCATATGACACCAAAGTGCTATGGGTGAGTAAATAAACTTGTTTTATTACCAAAATAAGGCTCAGATTGTAAAAAACGTTACTTTTCCTTTAACTGGTCCCTCTCTCATTCATTTTTGTACACATGTTACAAGAGCTTGTGGAGACCAATTAAAGTATTTTAATGAGGCAGCGGGTTCTTTATTTTGGGTTTGTGGCCTATAAAATGTTTTACAGTCAGATGCACTGTGTAAATTTTCTGGTGAAGTGTATGCCACTAGCTTGTCTCCATGGAGATGTTATTGTTTTTGGAATTCCGGTATAACATCAAACGTATCCATCTTGCATTTACTCAAAACATGGGCTTGGGCTTGCCTCTTCACAGATCTGATATGTAACTTGGCACTGTGGTGTCACCTGTTGTCTCTGAAGAAGTAAATAAGTGTAATGTCATATTGTGGAACATTCCATGCAACATCTCCATAGAGAGAAGCAGGTGACGGACCCTCCAGCAGAAAAGTCATACAGTGCACCTTTGGGATAACATTATGGCAAATATAAGAAATGTATTTTGCAATATTTCAGACACACAACACATAAAATTGGGATTAAACCTGGATTACACTGGGACTACACCGGAACTAGACCAGCACTAGACCAGGAATAAAGCAAAGTCTAGATCAGGACCAAACCGAAGTCTTACATCAGAACCAAACCAAAGTCTAGATCAGGACCAAACCAAAGTCTAGATCAGGACCAAACCAAAGTCTAGATCAGGACCAAACCAAAGTCTAGATCAGGACCAAACCGAAGTCTACATCAGAACCAAACCAAAGTCTAGATCAGGACCAAACCAAAGTCTAGATCAGGACCAAACCAAAGTCTAGATCAGGACCAAACCAAAGTCTGGATCAGGACCAAACCAAAGTCTAGATCAGGACCAAACCAAAGTCTAGATCAGGACCAAACCGAAGTCTACATCAGAACCAAACCAAAGTCTAGATCAGGACCAAACCAAAGTCTAGATCAGGACCAAACCAAAGTCTAGATCAGGACCAAACCAAAGTCTGGATCAGGACCAAACCGAAGTCTAGATCAGGACCAAACCAAAGTCTAGATCAGGACCAAAGCGAAGTCTAGATCAAGACCAAACCAAAGTCTAGATCAGGACCAAACCAAAGTCTAGATCAGGACCAAACCAAAGTCTACATCAGAACCAAACCAAAGTCTAGATCAGGACCAAACCAAAGTCTAGATCAGGACCAAACCAAAGTCTAGATCAGGACCAAACCGAAGTCTAGATCAGGACAAAACCGAAGTCTAGATCAGGACCAAACTAAAGTCTAGATCAGGACCAAACCAAAGTCTAGATCAGGACCAAACCAAAGTCTAGATCAGGACGAAACCAAAGTCTAGATCAGGACCAAACCAAAGTCTAGATCAGGACCAAACCAAAGTCTAGATCAGGACCAAACCAAAGTCTAGATCAGGACCAAACCAAAGTCTAGATCAGGACCAAACCAAAGTCTAGATCAGGACCAAACCGAAGTCTACATCAGAACCAAACCAAAGTCTAGATCAGGACCAAACCAAAGTCTAGATCAGGACCAAACCAAAGTCTAGATCAGGACCAAACCAAAGTCTGGATCAGGACCAAACCAAAGTCTAGATCAGGACCAAAGCGAAGTCTAGATCAAGACCAAACCAAAGTCTAGATCAAGACCAAACCAAAGTCTAGATCAGGACCAAACCGAAGTCTACATCAGAACCAAACCAAAGTCTAGATCAGGACCAAACCAAAGTCTAGATCAGGACCAAACCAAAGTCTGGATCAGGACCAAACCGAAGTCTAGATCAGGACCAAACCAAAGTCTAGATCAGGACCAAAGCGAAGTCTAGATCAAGACCAAACCAAAGTCTAGATCAGGACCAAACCAAAGTCTAGATCAGGACCAAACCAAAGTCTACATCAGGACTAAACCAAAGTCTAGATCAGGACCAAACCAAAGTCTAGATCAGGACCAAACCAAAGTCTAGATCAGGACCAAACCAAAGTCTAGATCAGGACCAAACCGAAGTCTAGATCAGGACCAAACCAAAGTCTAGATCAGGACCAAAGCGAAGTCTACATCAGAACCAAACCAAAGTCTAGATCAGGACCAAACCAAAGTCTAGATCAGGACCAAACCAAAGTCTAGATCAGGACCAAACCAAAGTCTGGATCAGGACCAAACCAAAGTCTAGATCAGGACCAAAGCGAAGTCTAGATCAAGACCAAACCAAAGTCTAGATCAAGACCAAACCAAAGTCTAGATCAGGACCAAACCGAAGTCTACATCAGAACCAAACCAAAGTCTAGATCAGGACCAAACCAAAGTCTAGATCAGGACCAAACCAAAGTCTGGATCAGGACCAAACCGAAGTCTAGATCAGGACCAAACCAAAGTCTAGATCAGGACCAAAGCGAAGTCTAGATCAAGACCAAACCAAAGTCTAGATCAGGACCAAACCAAAGTCTAGATCAGGACCAAACCAAAGTCTACATCAGGACTAAACCAAAGTCTAGATCAGGACCAAACCAAAGTCTAGATCAGGACCAAACCAAAGTCTAGATCAGGACAAAACCGAAGTCTAGATCAGGACCAAACCAAAGTCTAGATCAGGACCAAACCAAAGTCTAGATCAGGACCAAACCAAAGTCTAGATCAGGACCAAACCAAAGTCTGGATCAGGACCAAACCGAAGTCTAGATCAGGACCAAACCAAAGTCTAGATCAGGACCAAAGCGAAGTCTACATCAGAACCAAACCAAAGTCTAGATCAGGACCAAACCAAAGTCTAGATCAGGACCAAACCAAAGTCTGGATCAGGACCAAACCGAAGTCTAGATCAGGACCAAACCAAAGTCTAGATCAGGACCAAAGCGAAGTCTAGATCAAGACCAAACCAAAGTCTAGATCAGGACCAAACCAAAGTCTACATCAGGACTAAACCAAAGTCTAGATCAGGACCAAACCAAAGTCTAGATCAGGACCAAACCAATGTCTAGATCAGGACCAAACCAAAGTCTAGATCAGGACCAAACCGAAGTCTAGATCAGGACAAAACCGAAGTCTAGATCAGGACCAAACCAAAGTCTAGATCAGGACCAAACCAAAGTCTAGATCAGGACCAAACCAAAGTCTAGATCAGGACAAAACCGAAGTCTAGATCAGGACCAAACCAAAGTCTAGATCAGGACCAAACCAAAGTCTAGATCAGGACCAAACCAAAGTCTAGATCAGGACCAAACCAAAGTCTAGATCAGGACCAAACCGAAGTCTAGATCAGGACGAAACCAATGTCTAGATCAGGACCAAACCAAAGTCTAGATCAGGACGAAACCAAAGTCTAGATCAGGACCAAACCAAAGTCTAGATCAGGACCAAACCAAAGTCTAGATCAGGACCAAACCAAAGTCTAGATCAGGACCAAACCGAAGTCTAGATCAGGACCAAACCAATGTCTAGATCAGGACCAAACCAAAGTCTAGATCAGGACCAAACCAAAGTCTAGATCAGGACCAAACCAAAGTCTAGATCAGGACCAAACCAAAGTCTAGATCAGGACCAAACCAAAGTCTGGATCAGGACCAAACCAAAGTCTAGATCAGGACCAAAGCGAAGTCTAGATCAAGACCAAACCAAAGTCTAGATCAAGACCAAACCAAAGTCTGGATCAGGACCAAACCGAAGTCTACATCAGAACCAAACCAAAGTCTAGATCAAGACCAAACCAAAGTCTAGATCAGGACCAAACCAAAGTCTAGATCAGGACGAAACCAAAGTCTAGATCAGGACCAAACTAAAGTCTAGATCAGGACCAAACCAAAGTCTAGATCAGGACCAAACCGAAGTCTAGATCAGGACCAAACCGATGTCTAGATCAGGACCAAACCGAAGTCTCCATCAGGACCAAGCCGAAGTCTAGATCAGGACCAAACCAAAGTCTACATCAGGACTAAACAGGGCTCAAACGTGGACCAAACCAGTAATTTCCACCAAAATGACTTCATCACACTGCCTAATCCTATGCTTGAAAAATTAAGAAAATTAAAGAAGTACCATAAGATGTATAAAGAAGTGGACTAAGTGAGTGTCACCCACAGCGTGAGGCTCCAGTCAAATGAAGCTCACTGAGGCTGGCTTTTATAGAAGCAAATTTAGGAATATTAGGAATTTATTAACAGACAAAATAGCAAAATAAAAACACCAGGATCATTGTGGGGAAGCTGGCCAACGTGGTCTTAAGTAGGAGGCAGACTCTGAAAATATTTCTTTTGTCCCAAGAGTTATTTCGACGTTTCACCGTGGCATTTGTGGCAATCAAAATAATACATATTTCCAAAAAAATAACTGTGCTCAAATTGGGCATAAGCAACAGAAATTAACGCAACTAAAGCAAAACCCACATGTGCACGGCTACACTGATCAGAACCCCGAAAGGCTGCGCTGACCTGCTTTTATAGATACTCCCCCAGGAAGCTCCTCCCTCCAGGTGAGTCCACAGTCTCAGCAGGTTGGATGTGCAGCAACTTTACTTTTACCTAAGTTCCCCTGTTAACTTACTGAAAGGGCCTAAGTCCCCCTTTAAACAAAAGTACTCAACATAATCTTCAAACACCAAAACATCAAAATCAAATACAAAACCCAACAAACAAAAGGAACTGAAACCAATTCTCCCCCTCCACATGGTCTGGCCCAAACCTCCCCCCAGAGGCTATAAATATGGCAGCCTTAGGGCACACCCCCTCATTTGTCTCTGGACCATGTGGAGTAACAGGTAAGCAGGTAAGTGAGGTGTTTGACCAAATGTACCAAATTTAACCAAATAAAATCATTTAAAGTAATTTGAATATGTTGTGATTAACTAAACAAAACAAAATAAAACAAACCCGGGATAATTGTATTGAGCAGTTTAGTTGAATATGGAAAAATTAATACAAAATAAATGTGAGAATACATCGACAAAGGCCCTCTGTCACAATCATGTAGAGTGGGTTAATACGAACATTTTAAGACCAAAATGGCGAGGTTCACAGCAGCACTTCCAGAGAGAGGGACCACAATATTCCACTGTAAGTCAATGGAAGCCAGCCATGCCCACTTGTCCATAAATGTCCATTTATATTCAGAATAAGTACAGACTGGTGATCATATGCTGGTGATCATGGCGGTAAAAATGTGGTTTGATTGGCATAATGACGATTTTTTAAATCTAAAACTACTCAAACATGGACGAAACACTCAGAGGGTAAATGAGAAGGTGAGAATGTCGACCAAATCAAACTGGGCTCAAAGCAAGACATATTAGAATATTTTTAGACCCCCGCCCCTCATTCAAAATCCACTTTTACGCTTATTATGAGACTTAATATTATTCCACCCACTGACTGTAATTCTGATTGACATGTTCAGGTCTGTGCTCTTCTGTATTACTTTATGCACTGATTTGAACTTTTAAGACAACCTTGAAAATTGGAAAATGTAAAAGAATAAAATAAAATGCATATTATTATTACAACAACTAGATGGGGCAAGAATTTTTGTTTGCATATTGTCTTCTATAGGCTACTTTTGTTTATACCTTCCTGGAGACTTCTCATGGCCATACCTGCTTGTCAAAGCCTGATCCCGTCAGATCTCAGAAGCTAAGCAAGGCAGGGCCTGGTTAGTACTTGGATGGGAGACCGCTGGGAATTCCAGGAGCCACAGGGGGGCGCCAGTCACAAAAACTGTCATTGTGTCCTTGGGCAAGACACTTCACCCACATTGTCTAGTATGAAAGTGTGTGAGTGTTGGAGGTGATCGGAGGGGCCGATGGCACAGATTGGCAGCCTCGCTTCTGTCACTCTGCCCCAGGGCAGTTGTGGCTACAGAAAGTAGCTTACCACCACCAAGTGTGGAGTGAATGAACAATGAACTGAAAGGCACTATATAAATGCTATGAATTATTATTATGCAAAATTGACTTTCCAGAGTTTTTACCTGTTATAGTTGTTTTCCCTTCTTGTTGTATTTGCAGTGTATGTTTGAGCTTTATTTTCCTACATTCAAGAAGTCATTGTTTTGCTTTGTACTTACTTTGTTCTCCAATTTTATTTTCTTAATCATTGATATGCATAGGAGTCGGTAGTGTTGTGTAGATATTTTTGTACGAATGAAAAAAAAAAACATTAAAAATCCACTGCTCGCTCCCGTGATATGCAGATATCCACAGGGGGTTCCAACAGCTGCTGGCTCCCTTTGGGCCCTGCGATTTTCCAACCCAGAAGTCAGTGGTCTTCGTTCTTTAGGCATTTTAGATACATTTTGTGATTTAAAACGTTCAAATTATAACATAATATAATTATAACATAATTATAACATAATTATAACATATAACATAACTATATAGCATACAAAATGGTAATATGTATAATAATAATGGCAATGTCCTATACACAAAATTAAGTCGTATTAGAATGTTGGTACCACCTGGAGTTGTGATTTGTTTCATTCATGCATGTTGGTGTAATCCTTTATTATTAGTCTGTCTACATTGCTCTATTCCACAAAGTGATGTCATGAAGAGGTAGTTTTCATGTTAATATGTTAACTTTTTACCTATGGTTCTCAGATTGGAGATTGGCATTTCCAGGGCTGAAATTATATAAATTATTCGAGTGAAGTTGTATGGAGTTTAAAAACACATTGGAGCACTTCCTGTATTACCACATGACCATTAGAAAGACTGTAAAAGATAACTAGTGCTTATTTTTGACTACATATAGGGTTCAGCATTTCACAGTTCTTTTTTTTTTCCTGATCCTAATGTTGACATTCCTTCCTCTTTATCAGCTTTGTAGATCTTGGCTATTCGGGCTGAGCCTGGACTGTGGGCAGAATGTGTAGCCCCTCTGTAATGGGGGGATTCAGATTCAGATTGAACAATACGAAATCGGCTCACTAAAGAGTTTTCTGCATATGCACAAAGTCATGTACTGTCAGTCATGTGCTATTTTGTATGGTGAACAATCCAGGTAAAACTAAATCAATAGTCCAGAATGGCAAGAGGCTGTTTTTGTGGCAAGACTAGTCGTCTAAAATCTCCTTTATATAGTCTTCCTCTGGCTCCAGTGCTTCCCATAGTTGAATGTGATCATTTTAATATTTCATAAAATAGTGCTTCCATATGTTTTTTTTTTAGGATGTCTTTGCAGCCCCTCTGTGGTAAACACCTGGCACAAACTAAAGAGCTGCACTATACGCATAATATTTACATATATCCACAACAAAATAAGTTGCTGAGAATACAAATTGATTGTAAAAATTTGATATACTTTAAAAAAAAAAAAAAAGTGAAATGCTGAACCCTATATGTAGTCAAAAATAAGCATTGGTTATCTTTTACAGTTCAGCTCATGTGCTTCTTTCTAATGGTTTGCTATATAATTTCAGGTATATTGATCCATACATTGTAATATCCTCCAGACATGCACCAATTGATAGTGTGATAAAAAGAGATAAGCAATTTAACCGTTCACTATTCATAATTTATTCATTATCTGGTGCATTTAAAACACCAGAAATATAGAAACTGGTATCTTAAAATACAGTAAGCATTGACCTAAACTTGTCTTTAAACTTGGACTAAGAATTACAGTTTAGTGACTAAATGAGCCTGGTTTGGGGTTTGGATAAGATAAGATTGAGTTAACCCGACACTAAGGTAAGTAATGTTTGGTTGATTACTGGTCACAACACATGGAAGCATTCCCATGTAAACATGCTTTTAGTTCTGCAGTGGTTAAAGCTCTAATAACTGAAATTGTGCCACAGTGGGCTATTCCAGAAAAAATTTAAAGTGACAATGGGACGCACTTCATGGCCAGGGTAATTGAGGAGGTGGGCCAATGTGTAGGCCAATTTCAAGGCTCTTCCACTGGCTCTCATGTACATGAGGATGGGAGGGCGAGCACGGTGTAATATGAGTTCTGTTGAAATATTGTTTGCCAGACCCCCCAATCTTGGCTTGGGCCCACCTCCCAGGAAATTTTCCCCATAGTTTTCTATGTGTTTTCTATGTGCTGACATACTGTGCAGGTGAGGGCCGCGCTGCTGACGGCTGCCACGACTGTTCTCCACAACATTAAGGTCGGAGCCCTGGTAATGGTTCGCATCGCTGGGCAGGCCCTTACGACGTGTTATTGGTCACCGACATTGGTGTGAAGGTCACACAGTGGGGGACGTGGATACACGCGTGCCAGTGCGGATTGGTCCCTCGCCTAAAGGAGGTCGAGGAGGTCCCGTGCGACCCAGGTGAGGGGTGCAGCACCATCGCACCCAAGCAACAAGGGGTAGACTCACAAACTGCCCCCACCGACGCTGTAGCAGGAGTTGGCCCGCAGGCTGCTTCTTCCAACTCTAAGAATGGGGTAGGCTGTTACGCTGCCTCCTTCGGGAAGAAAGAGGGGAGTCCAAGCTCTATCTTCAACGCCAGAGCACACGGACCAGGCCCTTTGGCGGGTCCCCACGTGGGAACAACAGAGCCAGACCCTCTGGTGGGCTCCTCCAAAAGCAAGCCACGAGGGAGACCTCCGGGGGCTCAAACGGGGTCCAGCTGAGCCCCACCTGACCCTACTGATCATGTACTGAGGTCTCATAACAGAGACTAATTCATCAACTGGTAATGTGTCCTAACCCATCTGACAGGATCGAGATGATACCGAGAGCTGCTTCCTCCTTGGACGAGGGGGAAGTCCCAACCATGGGCACTATGTCTAAATGAACTAAATCTGAGGTTCATCGGATTAAACTTAATAAGGTGAGAACTTGGATAATATGCTTAAAGACACCTTTTTTTTTTTTCTCTCTCTCTCTAGAAGTGTTCCTTTAATGTCCCTTATTGCATTCACATGATTTGTTTTGATTATGGTTCCAATGTGTTATGGTTATCATTTTGGTTTATTCCTACCTTTCAGCTTTAGCTATATTTTTGGGTGTTATCACCGACAAAAACAGTTCATTAACAGTTAATTAAGTTAATTTCTTAACTATGTTTATGTAAGATTTGTTGTTTGGTTGATTAAGAATAAAATTAGATTTTATTATCAAAAGGGGGGAATCGTGATTGAAATCGTACAATAATCATGCATGTATATGCGTATAATCACATATATATGTAATGTACAAGTTGGTTTTGAGATTCCTAATAAAATGAGGTTGTCAATCTAGCCAGGGCTTTAGGCCTATGGTAAATTTCCACTGGCCTCTAAACTTGTTATTTTGCTGTGAAGGAGCCAGCCTTGAGCTGACCTGTTATTGTTATGTTAAATGTTATGTCTTGATTATGCATGTACACATTTGCTGATGCCCCTCCCGTGGGGTATAAGATCTTGGTATGTGTTAGAGCCATGACAATGTTTTGGTTATTAAGAATATAATTTGGTGTTGGAATTGGGTATTAGAATAAATATATTTAGTATTTTGATATTTAGTACCTATTTTTAGTTATTTCATGAACATAATGTTTATAGGAAGTTAAGAGTAATTTAACAGTCATTTAGACTTTGGACTTTAATTTAAACACGCATGCGCATGATGACGCAGTTTGGAGAATTGGGAAGAAAGAGCCAGAAGGAGTAAGGGAGCACGGATGTATATAGTTTTTTGACCGTGCTTGCTGTGTAATTATAATATATGTATTTGAAGACCTTGTTTTTTGTTAACCCTTTTTTAATAGATAAAGATTTTTTGTTGATAAAGAACCCAGCTTGCTCGCGTCCATTCTTTTCAAAAAGTGCTCAGCCGAATGACACAGATATTGGATCTGCTGCCATAACATTAGTCAAAAAACTTGCTCCAATTGGAAAGAACGGACAGTCATTTGTGGAAAAGGACTGAAATTTGGACGAAGTTGATCGATGGTGAGAGTAAGGTGCCATTGTCAAGATTGCGGGTGCTTTGTAAGTACAGTTTTCCTGTCGAAATTGCTGATAGAAGCTAACCATGGAAATGAAGCTGAGAACGAGAGGCAAAGAAGTATTGCTGAAGTAATTCGTCCTTAAAGATGCATAATGGGTCGTTTTGAAGTTAATTTGAAGACATAGAAGGAAAGAACAGTTCGTTTTGAGTTTATTGAATCACAGAAGATTTTTATGAGTGTTTGAAAGTTCGTTATTGCTTAGTTATAGCCGAATACGTTTCCAAGATGGCGGATGAACATTTGTTAAATGCAGCAGAGGGTGCGCTACCTGCATCTCGCCACAAGAGGGAGCCGAAATATACAGAGAAGGCCTTGGAAGAGAAGCTCCATAGGCTTATGAATAACAGAAAGGCGAAAATGGCCCAGATTACGGCCAAAATAAAAGAAATATCTGACATGAAAAATAATGAAGAGCATGTTAGTAGAGTTGAATCAGAAATACTGCCACACTTTGTAACACTTAACACTGTATGAAGAATTAATCATGCTCAACGAGAGTGTTATGCAGATGTTACCAGCTGATGAACCAACTTCAAATCAGTTAACCTGGTATGAGCCAAGAGCAACTGCCATTAGGGAATTTGTCCTTAACACAGAAAGATGGATTAAGGAACAAAGGATCAAGGAAATGGAGGATGGTGTTTCACCAGATGACAGTGTCTCAGTGGCATCGCAGCGCAATAGAAGCAACAAGAGTAGAGCTGGTTCGAATAGGTCGTCTTCAGTTGCCTCTTGCACTAGCTCTGTTGTGCGCATGAAAGAGGAAGCAAAAAGAGCAGCACTTTTAGCCCAAGCAGAGTCACTGAAAAAGAAGAAAGCCATACAGCTGCAAGAGGCACATTTAAAAGCAGAGATGGAGCAGTTAGAATTGGAAACTGCAATAGCAGCCTCTACAGCTAAGCTGAAAATATTTGTGGATCATGAAAACCCTCGTGAGGCCATGAATGACTATGTAACAGCCAGATTGCCAAGTGCAGATGTGCGCATCCGCGCACAAAGATCAGATGTTTCTCTGACTGGATCCGTTGCACATGTCCTCAGGAGTCAACCTGTGTCTGAAGCTCATGTCATGGCAGTAGTTGATGAGGAAGAGGAGGAAGATGATGAGCGTGCACCTCCTACACATTCCCGTCACCATGCGTCTATAGCTAGAGCTTCAATTGACATGCCTCAGGAACCCATGACTTCAAGTGACAGAATTTATGAAGTGATGCAGCGTCAAAACATGATAACAGAGCTGTTAGTTAAGCAGCAAGATCTGTCTCTATTACCCAAAAGGGACATTCCTATCTTCGCTGGTGATCCGCTCACATACAGATCTTTTCTCAGAGCGTTTGATAATGCTGTTGACAGTAAGACACAGAATGCTAGAGACAAGCTCTTCTTTCTAGAACAATATACAAGTGGAGAGCCACAAGATCTAGTGAGAAGCTGTGAGCATATGAACCCAGAGAAAGGCTATAAAGAAGCTAGGCTATTACTTGATCAGCAATATGGAGATGAGCTGAAGATAGCAATGGCTTACATTGAGAAAGCCTTGATGTGGCCACACATTAAAACAGATGATGCAAAGGGAATGAATGAATATGCTCTCTTTTTGATTGGATGCAAAAACACCATGAAGGATGTTGATTACATGGAAGAAATGGATAACCCGACGAACATGAGAGCTATATTGTCAAAACTGCCTTACAAGTTGAGGGAGAAGTGGAGACATGTGGCTTATGAGATGCTGGAAAACAAAGGAAAACGACCGAGGTTTGGAGACTTAGTGAGTTTCATAGACAAACAAGCCAAAATAGTGACACATCCTTTATTTGGCGATCTTCAAGGAACCAGTGTCGCAACCGGGCAAAAGGAAAAAGGCACACCTTTTAAGAAACCAAAGGTAAACACCACAAGGAGTAGCAGTTTTGTTACAAGCGTTGACACACAGAAACAGACAAAGGTACCGCTAAACCAGAGTGCAAAACCAAGCCAAGCCAAACTCAAGACGGAGACATGTGTGTTCTGTGATAAGAGTCACATAATGGAAAACTGTGAGAAGTTCAAGAAACAAACTCATACAGACAAGATTGAGTTCTTGAAGTCTAAAGGTCTCTGTTTCGGATGCCTTGTGCCAGGTCACTTGAGCAAAGATTGCACCAAGAAGTTGTCTTGTCAGGTATGTTCTAAGAGACATCCAACTGTGCTACATGTTCACAAGGGTGAAATAGAAATCACTAAGAGCCACAAGAACAACACTTTGGAGTCGCAGGTCACAAGTGCTGTAGATCAGGAAACCTGTGGGTACACTGGGGCCGGAAACAGACAGGTTGTATTGGCTGTAGTTCCGGTGCAACTTAAGTCCAAGAAGGGTACGAAGACAATGGAGACATATGCCTTCATCGATCCAGGCAGTTCGGCGACCTTTTGTACAGAGGCAGTAATGTCAACGCTGAACCTTAGAGGCAGGAAGACGGAGCTCTTGCTACGAACTATGGGACAGGAGAAGCTTGTCCATAGCCATATCCTGTCAGACCTGGAAATTTGTGGACTTGAGGAGAAAAAGTACATTGACTTACCTTCGGTGTTCACACAACCTGATATTCCTGTAAAAGAGAAGACATACCGTGTCAAAAAGACATCCAGCGGTGGTCTTACCTGGAGGAAGTACGCCTTCCAAGTATCGAAGCTGAGATCGGTCTGTTGATTGGCGCTAATGCTTACAAGGCCATAGAGCCATGGCAAGTCATTAATAGTCAAGATGACGGTCCATACGCCGTAAGAACAGCAATTGGATGGATTGTCAATGGTCCCATCAGACGAAATAGACTTCGAGATACAGATGAAGAATTGCAGAGGGTTACTGTAAACAGGATTTCTGTGGCAAACATTGAAGAGCTGTTAATCCAGCAATTCAACTCTGACTTCTCAGAGCGCAGCTGTGAAGACAGAACCGAGATGTCACGGGAAGATCGGCAGTTCATGAGAGAAGTGGAACAGTCTTGCCAGCTCATTGAGGGACATTACTGTATCAGTCTTCCCTTCAAAGATAAGTCTGTGAAGATGCCCAATAACCGCAGTCATGCTGAACAAAGAGCAATCAACCTCAAAAGGAAACTCAATAGGAACCCAGAGTTCTGCAACGACTACAAGCTCTTCATGGATGATATCATAGCTAAGGGCTATGCGGAAAAGGTGCCTGATGAGGGTCAAGAGGTTAAGGAAGGAGAGGTTTGGTACATTCCACACCATGGGGTGTACCACCCCCAAAAGGAGAAAATTAGAGTCGTCTTCGACTGCACAGCTACGTATCAAGGCATCTCCTTGAACAACCAACTACTCCAAGGGCCTGATCTCACGAGTACTTTGATTGGAGTGTTGACAAGGTTTCGAGAGGAGTCAGTTGCAATGATGGCCGATATAGAGGCAATGTTTTACCAGGTCAGGGTCCCGCCCAAAGACTCTGACTTCCTGCGTTTCTTCTGGTGGCCAGATGGAGACCTGAATGAGCCTCTGGAGCAGTACAGAATGACTGTACACATTTTTGGGGCTACTTCTTCCCCAAGCTGTGCTTGTTTTGCGTTGAGAAAGACAGCAGAAGATGGAAAGGACAAGACCTCAGCTGAAGCTGTGAAAGCAGTTAAGAGGAATTTTTACATGGACGACTGCTTAGCCTCGGTGGCCTCTGAAGAGCAGGCCATGGCACTTGCACAGTCTCTGAAAGCTTTATGCCTAAGTGGTGGATTTAATTTGACAAAATGGGTCAGTAACAGCAGACAAGTCCTGTCATGCATCCCAGCGCATGAAAGAGCCGCAGAGGTGAAAGACCTTGATTTAACCAAAGACACCCTGCCAACAGAAAGAGCCTTAGGGGTTCATTGGTGTACAGATACAGACACCTTCACGTTCAGAGTCAAGGTGCCAGAGAGACCAACCACTAGAAGAGGGATACTCTCAATAGTCAATTCAGTTTACGATCCTCTTGGTCTAATTGCTCCATGCATCCTCCCAGCCAAGCTGATTTTGAGAGAGCTCTGCCAACAGAAGTTGAGCTGGGATGAGGAGATTGATGAGAAGCAATCACGAAGATGGGACCAGTGGCTTTCTGAGTTGAAGGAGCTATCTAACTTTCATGTGGACAGATGTATCAAGCCAGCTGATTTTGGACCCACTCTCAAGGCTCAGTTACACAACTTCTCAGACGCAAGCGAGAGCGGTTACGGTACAGCTTCGTACATTCTGCTTACCAGTGAGGATGAACAGAAGGTCTGCTCATTGCTTATGGCGAAATCCAGGGTGGCACCTCTTAAGAAAGTAACAGTCCCGAGAATGGAGCTGACTGCAGCAGTTATAGCAGTGAAGGTGGACATGCTGTTAAGACAGGAAATGGAGATCACACTTGAAGAGTCTATTTTCTGGACAGACAGTCTCACTGTACTTAAGTACATAGAGAATGATGCGTCACGCTTCAAGACCTTTGTGGCCAATCGAGTTACGTTCATTCGAGAAGCTACTTCACCATCACAGTGGAGATATGTGAATAGTTCACTCAATCCTGCAGACGTAGCTTCAAGAGGAATGAGGTTTACCTCACTCATTGATAATGACCATTGGATTCATGGACCACAGTTCCTTTGTCAGAGTGAAAGTGAGTGGCCTACAAGACCTGACATACGCAGCACCATGGAAGATGACAGCGAGCTCAAATCAACCCTGGTCAGTCTCGTCAGCACAACCAAAGGCACAGGCCTGACAACGTTGGTGGAATACTACTCAGACTGGCATAGACTGAAAAAAGCTGTTGCATGGATGCTATGCTTGAAAGACTTGCTTCACTTCTTGGCCAGAAAGAGAAAGGAATGTGTGGCTGATTTTGCTCTGAAAGAGATGGATAAAAGGAAGCAAGACCTAAAAGTGGAAGAGGAAATGAGAAAATTGAGACAGTCTGTGGACAAGAAAGCATTGTCAGTACAGGATTTGGAATATGCAGAAGCGGAGTTAATACGCTACAGTCAAAGAGAGATGTTTCCAGAGGAGTTGGCTTCACTCCAACAGAAAGATTCTCAAGTTATGAAGTCTAGTGCACTCTACAGGTTGGATCCTGTTCTGCTAGATGGTGTCATCAAAGTGGGTGGCCGGTTGAACAAGTCCGCCATGCCAGAGGAATCCAGAAACCCGGCTGTGCTTCACAAAGATCAACACATTGCAAAGCTAATTCTACGGCACGTTCACCATCAGAATGGTCACTGTGGAAGAAGTCAGCTAATTGCAAAGGTCAGGCAGCGTTACTGGATCCCAGGACTAAACAGAGCAACTCGCACAGTGATATCCCAATGCATCGCATGCAGGAGACTGCACGCAAGGCCAGCAGAACAGAAAATGGCAGATTTACTTGAGGAACGTGTACTGCCAGACCAACCTCCCTTTACGCATGTAGGCGTAGACTATTTTGGACCGTTTGAGGGCAAAGAGCACGCAGCATGGTGAAACGCTACGGCGTCCTGTTCACATGCCTCGCTCTTAGAGCAGTCCACATAGAGGTGGCTCACTCTTTAGATACCTCATCCTGTATCAACGCTATCAGACGATTTATCAGTCGAAGGGGTCAAGTGACTACAATGCGCTCTGATAACGGCACAAATTTTATAGGTGCCGAGCGAGAACTCAAAGAGGCTCTAGAAGAGCTTGATCACTCTCAGATCAGAGATGACCTGATTCAGAAAGGCATCACCTGGATTTTTAACACACCAACTGCCTCCCACCAAGGTGGGATATGGGAACGACAGATTCGCACAGTTAGAAAGGTGTTGAATTCTGTATTGAGACAGCAGGTGTTAGATGATGATGGCCTTCACACTCTGCTATGCGAAGTTGAAGCAATCATCAATGACCGTCCCTTGACTGCTGCCTCTGATGATCCAAGCGATGTAGAAGTTTTGACACCAAACCATCTTCTGCTATTGAAAAAACAACCAGCACTTCCGCCGGGTGTGTTCAACAGGGATGATGTTTACTCCCGTAGAAGATGGCGTCAAGTACAATATATGGCCAACTTGTTTTGGTCAAGGTGGACCAGGAATACCTCCCGTTGCTACAGGAGCGACAAAAGTGGCATACCAAGAAGAGAAACTTCACTCCAGGAGACCTTGTGCTCATTGTGGACAGTTCCGCCCCAAGGAATACCTGGCTGACTGGAAGAGTCCGGCAGACTTACCCAGACGCAAGAGGGGCCGTCCGAAGAGTTCAAGTTCAAACCAAGTCCAGCTTATTAGATAGGCCTACTAACAAGCTTTGTCTTTTACAGGAAGCTGAGTGAGTCCAGGAAGACCAATTGCTGATGGACTTATAATCTAAGTTGATTGATGGAGTAATTGACATTTATAGTACAGTAAACGTGGAATATGGCTCTATTTTGTAGTTGTAATTGTTATGCATCCTGCCTATACAATTAGGGGCCGGAGTGTTAGAGCCATGACAATGTTTTGGTTATTAAGAATATAATTTGGTGTTGGAATTGGGTATTAGAATAAATATATTTAGTATTTTGATATTTAGTACCTATTTTTAGTTATTTCATGAACATAATGTTTATAGGAAGTTAAGAGTAATTTAACAGTCATTTAGACTTTGGACTTTAATTTAAACACGCATGCGCATGATGACGCAGTTTGGAGAATTGGGAAGAAAGAGCCAGAAGGAGTAAGGGAGCACGGGAGCATGTATATAGTTTTTTGACCGTGCTTGCTGTGTAATTATAATATATGTATTTGAAGACCTTGTTTTTTGTTAACCCTTTTTTATTAGATAAAGATTTTTTGTTGATAAAGAACCCAGCTTGCTCGCGTCCATTCTTTTCAAAAAGTGCTCAGCCGAATGACACAGATATTGGATCTGCTGCCATAACAGTATGTTTTGTTATGAACACAGATCTAGGGACAGAGACCTCTGTGAGGGACAGGCAGGGCGTAATTGTGCACAATTGCTTTTTAATAAATCAACTCTTCGATTCAAGACAACTTTCCAGTTTTATTCTCTTATTTGTTCATTCATTAATCTTCTTCCGCTTTTCCATTTTCTGGGTCGCGGGGGTAAGGACACAACGGCAGCGCTCATCTGTGGGAGTTGGGATCACACGTGGTCAACCCGTCAAGAGCGGGACTCGAACCGCCAACCCCTAGACAAATGCTCTACCAACTGAGCTACTGCCGCCCCTCTCTTATTTATTCTTAATAGAAATTCCACAACACATCACAAGGTGGAAGATGATGAGGAAACAACATTATAACAGATCAGAAAATAGTGTAATATGGGCTCTTTAATGGTACTGATAACACTTTTGTATCAGTATGCTATGGAGCTACAACATCCAGTGATTCTGTGTGTGGTGGCGAGTCTGATCTTTGAGCCAAGTGACTCTTAATAGCAGCCTTAGAGTCTGCCATTGGATTACATGGAGTTACACTGGTTTAAATGGACCACTCACACACTGTGTCTACACTGTGGTCCACTGACACTCACTCAGGTCATGTCCCTGGATCTGATCTGATAATTGCACCTCAAAATGTCCTGCATGCTCAAACTAAACTGTCAAGTCAAATTACATGTTGTGACAGAGTTGACACGGGTGCTTCATTCTGATTCAGTCATTTTTTTAGCCAATCTGAGACTCATTTGTACATTTTATGCTCAATAGGGAGCAAGGTTGGAGAGTTAAAAAGTACTTCTCAGCATACTCCTACATGAGTATTATATGTGGCAATGCAGCAGTACTCTTACTTGAGTAAAAGTTTTGGCTAATCTTCCCACTGTGAGTAAGTTTACAAGTGACAGAAGCTTTATGTTGAAAATATGAAATGATTTGAACATTTGTGTTTCTTGCACAGCCCTTTCAAATCTGATTTAATTGGGCATTTTTTCATAGTCCATATTTGGAAAATGGCAAACCCCATTTAAATAGGATATATTTATATATCGTTTCTGCTATATAGTTATTTGGACATTCTAAATCTCAATATTGATCTAAAATAACTTCACTTAGAAACAAGCCCGTTGACTTCTGCAACTGAGATGCCCAGTGGGAGCTGATGTCGCTGTTTTTTTTTGTTTTTTTTTGTATCAAAATTATTACGCAATACTGCCATGTCTCTTAAAACCATACAGAACAGTCCATGGAGGTAGATACGTTTTATGCCATACTGTGGAATGTTATTATTAACTGCACTCAGGGGCGTATGCAGGGGCAACAGTAGCTCAGTTGATAGTCGGAGCGTTGTTTTAAGATTAAGATTAAGCCTTTATTTGGTCTCACACACAATGACACACAGTGACACATGGGAGAAATTTGACTTCTGTATTTGACCCATCCTTTTCAGGAGCAGTGAGCAGCCATCTTTATTTCGGCGCTCGGGGGGCAGTACCGTGAAAGGTCTTGCCCAAGGACCCACACTGGCTTGCTCATTGCCTCATTTGTCCATTGATCTGAAAGTTGGAGGTTCAATCCCACTCTCAACATAAACGTTTGTACAGAACTGGGCATTGTCCAGCTCCCGGGTCACATATGGCCCTTTGGTTGACTCTGACCAGCCCGTTTAAGCTAATTTGGAATTACAAAATAAACTTATTTTATAATTTTTTCTCATGCACGGACTAAGCTGGATTGCTTTTATTTTAGAGGTGTTTTTTATTACATTTTTTGTAAGGCAATCTCACTTTTTCATTGCTTAGTCATAACATACACTCTGACCTGTCTTACCAGTGCGTCAAAACAATGCTATTTACTGTTTTGTTTTTTATATATATAAAGAAATACAATTAATATTATGCAGAATAAAGCTAAACATTGTGACCCTCCACAATATTTTCTGTTTCTCATGTGGCCCCATAGAAAAAAACAAAATGCCTATCCCTGCTTTAGTAGATCAGTGAGACTCACAGGTGGGCGTTGCGATTCTGGCTCCCACAGATAAAAACTGTCATTGTGTCTTTGGGGAAGACACATAACCCATTTATATGAATGCGTGTGTGAATGGGTGACTAGTTCCTTAATGTAAAACATTTTGAGTGCCGCGAAGGTTGAAAAAATATGTCCATTTACCATTTGAATACAATCTCTGTCTACTATTCCCACCTCTGGAACACAGAAGATCCAAACCAAGTCCTGGCCTACCTTCTCCACCTACCTGCCTCTCCCCTCTCCTCTTTCCTCTGTGAAGGCGGATGTGATGCGGGCCCCAGATTCCATTAGACAGTGCTTAACGTAGAGAGGCTCCATTCTTCTCCTGATGAATGAGGCCTGACAGTTGTCTCCTGTGTTTCCTGCTCCGTGGACTTGAACCCGATGCCGCCTGACAACTGCAGCTCTGCGGATCTTAATGCATCAGTAACACATTATTACATCGCTGTCCAACACCATCACACATAACCTACTTTTACTCCAGCGCCTTTATTTAATGGAGGAAATGAGCGTGGGATGTGGCTAATGAAGAGGAGAGAGGTGAAGAAGTGAATGGGTGAAATGAAGATGGGTAACAACAGGTGTAGTTAAGTTAAGGTGTAGTGGATAGTTGAACATTTTAAATACTGTCCGTACTAGTATGTTTCGAATATGTAAGCTTTTTTTTTTTTTTATCAATAATACAACATAAAACCATGTTAGAATTAACTCCTCAAAGAATACCTGGACTTGTGTTTTGTTTCAGAAATCCTTTATTATTAGTCTGTCTACATCTCCAAGGCTCAAAACGCTCTGCTCCACCTTGTTTTCAAATTAGCATCTATCTTTTTTATCTTCAGTTCAGTAGAGATTGGCAATTCCAGATCTGATATCATCCAAATGTTTCTAGTGAAAGTGTATGGAGTTTAAGGCTACGTTTATACAGCGACGATCAAAACAGAAGACGCAAAAGTGGCGTCTCGTCTTAAATTTTTTATCCGCGTTTAGACGAGCGTTCTCATCAGGAATTGATTGTTTATACGAAGACGCAAAAGAGGGCGAATTCGATTGAATATGCATGCCAGGCCGCTAATATAATGTCAGAGCTACCTTTTTCAGGACACCGACAGGGGCTCTCATTACGGTTGTTTCGCCCTTGATGTAGGGTCGGAGCTCTTCGCTTAATGAAGTTTTCCACCCAAGCACTGCCATCAACTAATCCATTCTCAAAATTGTCCCACCACTGACTGGTTCTGCCCGGTCTTGTCCAAACTCGCTTCTGTTGCCTGCAACGTATTGTTATTGTTTTTACCGGCTTGGCGCATCAGAGGGGTATTCCACGAAAGCGACTAAGCGCAAAGCCCGGCTTTATTCGACAGTTCGCGCTAGTTTTAGTGAGAGTTCGGTTCCATGACGCTCGCTAAACTTAGTCCCCGTTGAGATGCTGGGGCAACATGGTTTTAGCGGACAGGCTAAAGATGCAGCTTAATCAGGCCGTGTCGCAGAGAATACGTACCTGACGTAAACAGAGTGTCAAACAAACAGTTCCGCACACCTCCCGCATGAGTATCTGTGTTGTCCGAAAACAATTTCAGCAAAAAAATAAATTACCTTACGTTCTTGGTTCTTGACAAATCTCCAGTAATTTTAAAATATGCTTTTTGAACCACTGTCTTTATGACAGTAGCACATAGAAGAATTCCAGTTTTTCTCGAGAAACACTTTGGTCGAGTGGTTACATCCTGCGTCTTTTGTGTGGGTGTCGCTGGTTTGATTCCCGCTGTTTACGTATTCATGCGCAAGTCAATTTTTGTGTTATATTTTCACAAATTTACATTTGCCACATATTACACAGATGTTAATGAATTTAACCTAAAATTATTCATATAATCATAGAACTTATATCAGTTAGTCCTAACATCACTCTCACTTGACGACATTGACACTTTATATTTTATGTGACATCTCTATCAAAGAATACAGTTACAGGTAAATCTTTATTTTTAAAACAAAATGTAGCCAAATAACAGGCACACTCCATGATGCAACATTTCAATGATTCAACAAATTTCCTTCAGAGATGCTGTGCAAGCCTCTTTAATGAAATCCTATTTATCAATTTCCATCAATAGGCATAAAACAATAAAAGACATTAGGTATGACATTCTGGTGTGAGGCCACTGCTGGAGGACTGCTGAGGGTCAGGCAAGGCACTGCTGGAGGACTGCTGAGGGTCAGGCAAGGCACTGCTGGAGGACTGCTGAGGGTCAGGCAAGGCACTGCTGGAGGACTGCTGAGGGTCAGGCAAGGCACTGCTGGAGGACTGCTGAGGAGGGTCCAAGTGTACGCCATCTTCAGTAACTAGAACACAAACATACTATTAAAATATACAAATGCTTGGATCACAGCTGAGGCAAGCATTAGTCTAGAGAATACCTTGAATATACTCCTCACGAGAACTCGCAGGAAGGATCTTTGATGGGGTCCCTCCTTCAGTTACCTCCACCAGTGGGTGACCCCGGTTTAGGGCCAGTGCCAGCTCCTCTGCAGGTAAAAGATTTTGAGCGGGGCTCCCACCTCCTGTGGCTTGGTAGCTACTGTTCATTTTAAATTAAATTAAGGTACCATTTCAACAGTATTACTAATTTCACTGAATAATAATATTAATATTAGCCTACTTACCACTCTGCAAAATGTTATTATGCTTTGTCTTTACCTGCAAAACAGTCCTCTTCACATTATTCCTGCTCAAAGACAAGATAACACAATTTAACGTATTAGTTGGAGCAAATACACAGTAAAAATAAATTACAACTGACAAGACTGCTCTACAAATACATAATATTTATGGCATCAACTGCCCACCATGAGAATCAAACTCACACCTCCCACACCCCAGACCGTAACTTTTCCCCTGCGCCACAGATTAGTGTTGACATTGATGGTGAAAAACATACTTAAAAAACTCAACCTCCAGCACTGTTATAGGACTTAACTTGCGTATTTAAGCGCTTGGCGATCTTCTGCCACGCCATGTCTCTCACCTTGGTTATTGCAAATGTGTTATAGAGTTCCAAAAGCAACTTTTGTTCTGATGCGCCGAAATAATCGGCCCGAATCTTCGACATGATCACGTTTTCGACAGTCGCTTGTTCAGGGCTTCTTACCTTCCCCGTGCACGCGTCTAGTCCAGGCCTGCTTAGGCCTGACTGAACTTAGCGCTGCTGAGGCGCAGCTGGAATGTGTTAGTGGAACGGCTTCACGCTTCAGTCTAAGTTGCGGCTAAGTCAAGCGAGGACTTAGCACTTAGTCGCCGCTATGTTTAGCGACGTTTGTGGAATACCCCTCAGGTCAGGTGTATGCGATGTGAACATGTTTTGCGCTTCTTGCCGTTTAGACCGAGACACGACCCGGGCCGTCTTCAGAACTCCAAACTCTGGAAGGAGTCTTCAGATTTTTGCGGTTTCAGAGCCTGATGGCGCAGATGCCGTGTAAACGAAAGACACTTCCGATAGAATATTTTGTCATTTTCAATCACAATCGTCCTCGTCTAAACGGCCCCTAAAAACACATTGGAGCACTGTATTACCATATGACATCACAAGTGTTTTCTGTTTGAAAGAAGAACTGCGAAAATATGCAGGATTATTGAGTTAAACGTGCGTGAAAGTAACAAAACACAACTCCAAATATGTTTTGGATCATGACATAGATCTGAAAATAAGATAGGCCCTTTAAAGGTACACTGTGCAACTTTTCTAGTGGAGGGTCCGCTGCCTACTTGTCTCCATGGAGATGTTATTGCTTTGCCTGGAATGTTCAAAAGTATGACATTAAAGATATCCAGCTAACATGTATTCATTACGGGTGTTTCTATTGCTCAAAAATACAATAATATCTTCTGTGAATAGGGGCGACTTTCCACAGGTCTGACTTGTAATGTAGCCAGGGCTCTCAAGTTTTGAGCGGGGTTGTGCGTGAGACTGTGTAATTTCCGAGGAGCGGGGGGGGGCCTAAAGTGTGGACACCTTGTTTTTTTTTTTTGTTTGTTTTTTTTTTTTTCCCTGGGTTGGGGAAAATAAAAACAACTTATGAATAATGTATGACGTCAACATATATTTATTAACATGGAACACCCATCAAAAAGAAAAATGTGGCAAATTATGGTCAAGATGATATGAACAAAAAACAATATCATCACTGAAAAAACACAGTCTTTGCCATGCCATCATATGGCAGAAGAAATTTCACTTTTAAGAGGTAAGATCTCGCTACCTGGATTTGTGTAATTCGCATAAAATCCCCAAAATATTATTTGCAATTATGAAAGCCGTAATGTAAATATTGTAACGTATTTTAACTGTCTACATTGAGAGGAAACGTAAGCGAAACCTGTTACGCATGACACTAAAGAAAACAAAATTTTAAGGGACAGTAATAAGGCGATGAAGATGGAAGAAGGAGCCAAGTTGCACCTCAAAGAGTGGCTGATAGCGCAGATAGAGAGCGGACAATACGAGGGGCTGACGGGCTGGATCAGAATGTTTGCATACGACACAACATCGCAGAGTAGCAAGTGTAAATAATGGGTGGGGAATTATGACGATTTATGCAAGGGTGGCCGATGAGGGTCCGAAAGGAGGACAAAATGTAAAAAAAGGAGGACACGTGACAGATGGCCGGACAGACAGCTCTAAAACCAGACTGTCTGGACGAAATCCGGACGAATGGTCACCCTACTTGAGAGCCCTGCTCTAAATGTTTGTCTAAAGAGCAAACTTAAACTACAAAGCAACTAATGAGAGTTATATAAATGAAGTTATTACCTGATGGTTCTCAGTTTGTTTTATCATCACCGCAGTGGCAGCTGGAACTCTACAGTCTGCCTAACAACAGAACAATCTATTTTCTGATTGGCTGATTTTTTTCCGGGGAGCGGGACGGGGAGGAGGGGGAGAGAACGCGCGGTGTCTGCATAAACTGAGCCACACAGACCGATTTTCTGGGCATTTAAAAAAAAAAAAAAAAAAATCAGCGTGAGAAATGCCATGTGTGACATGTGAGCGTGTGAACACGTCGAATTGCGTGTGTCACACTCTCAATGCGTCAGACTTGAGAGCCCTGAATGTAGCGTAGTGCTGTAGCCTTCTTCATGATAGATGCATGTAATCTATACTGTGGAACATTCTAGACAAAGCATGGAGACAAGCAGGTGGTGAACCTTCCAGTAGAAGTGTTCCACAGTGCACCTTTTAAACCTTGTTTCAAATCCAAACCCTCTTTATTTTTACAAACAAAACTGTTTCCAAAGTGCTGCACAGACACAGATCATAAAAGACAACAGCAAAAGGTATAAATCCGGAATTTGATCATGCTAGTCCTAAAACAGTAAAACCTGTCAAATCAAATGAGAGCCAGATAAATCACAGGCACTGAGGACCGCACAACTCACGCAGTGTTAAAAGCCCGATAAAAGTGAGTCTTAAGACGAGACTTAAAGGGCCCATGTTCTAATGTTGTTTCCCCTCACATCAAACTTACCTTGAGCTGTGTTTTGTTTCATTCTGCTGATATTTTTGGCCGATACATAGAGCCAATTTAGATTATTTTCCTCAATTTACTGTATGTAATTTAAATTTACTCTATACTCACCCATTCCTCTCTTTTTTGCCACAAAGAGAACTGCATAGTCACATTTTATGTAGTTTTCTCTTCATATTAGTTTTAAAACAAAGCTCTGTGTTTTTAAGGCAGCCAATCAATCCACCAAAGCAAAATATCGTTCCAATACATCTGCCAATCAATATATCGGTTTATCTCTAGATAATACATTTGAACATTAGCCAAACCCTCTGCATTATACAAAGAGAAATGTGTCATAGAGGTGCAGAGAAGTGAAATAAATGTGGAAAAATATGACTATAGTACTTTTAAAGAACCATTATTTGGCTCTACATAGTTGTGTTTGGTCATAATTAGTACTTTATTAGTACTTTATTAAACAAATGAATGCAGCACCATTGTCACACGGCTGTGAAAGGTACAGACCGTTGCAAACTAGGAACTCCCAGGAGCAGCCATTTTGAAAATTCACTCAAGTCACTCAAATTGTTTCGATATTCACATTTTTCTATCCGCTATCAGCCGCCATTATGAAAACACACTTACTTATTAAATTTCAAATACCAACTTCCAATATTAAACCTGACCATTGCACTTTTCTAGCGAGAAGATATTTCTGTCTTGGTACACCAGCCCAAAAATAACTTAAAATATCTGAAGGTATCAAGGTAAGGTTATGCCCCTCATAAGGATCAGCTTTAATCATCATACGCTGAAAATAAATGGCTTCTAAATTCAACAGAAAGAAGCAAAGGTGTTTTATTTTCCACCACATGAGTTTGCATGGGGGTGTAATGGCTGTAATTAATAAGGGCCATTTCTATTTTTAAGTCTGATTTCAGTGTGTGGAGCGGTACGAGCTACGCCAACCTACTGGGGCAAATAACTGGAACAGAGATCCACTTAAAGGTGCTCTACCTAATTTTTACCCCTTGCATGGCATGAAATGTTCACTTTCTGAGGTTTTTGAACGTTAATGTGAGCTCCCCTACCCTGTTTAGCCCCCCCCCCATGGTTAAAAGTTGCGAAATGTCTAAACTGAGCATTTGCGATCCTTTTCTGCGTTACAAAAAATCGGAGCTCAAACGGGCGATTTTGAACAAGGCACCTTATTGACGTCAGATCGAAAAAAGAAATGCAAATGCAGCTCCACCCCCCGTCTGTCTGTACTCAGCGTCTCTGTAAATCACGCCCAGAGAGTTTGGACTGCGAATGCGCTAGGCAATGCGAAATGCGTTTTTTATTTGCCTGGAGGCACGTCCGAGTGTTTCTAGGCTCGGAAGTCCTTTATCTGAGCCTCTGGACCTTTGAACAGCAGTGGTTTAATTTTATTTTCTGTGGAAATGTGTTTATTTTTCAATGGAACGCTTCAAATCTCTCCCCCCGTGCAAAAACACGAAAATGGATCAGCTGAGAGCTCAGAGCGGAGAGCGGAGAGTTTGGCCACGCCCCCACCCTCTACTATTGGCCATCTCTTTTCTCCTCATTTGCATTCAAGCAACAACGCCCATTATGGCCTGTGCAGAGAGAAAAAAAAAACTCTTTCTCATCTTATCTCTGTTTCTCATGCACTGAGTGTTGATTTTGAAGAAGGATTCATTTACAGTATTAGGGAACCATTAAGGAGCCATATAAAAGCATCAAGAAGTACCATGTCATGGGATCTTTAAAATGTGAAAAACAGAGCAGGTCCATTTAAATGGTGCATTGTGTAACTTTTTTGGTGGAGGGTCCGCCATGTACTTGTCTCCATGGAGATGTTACGGTTTTGTCTTGATTAATTAACAGTATGGAAATAAATGGTAAAATGGTCACATTTTTATATTGCACTTTCCTACCTTCAAGGCACTCAAAAAAAAAAAAAGCAATTTAGCTCAAGGAACCACTCACCCATTCACACACATATTCACACACCAGTGTACGCAGACACTGGGGGCGAGGTGAGTAAAGTGTCTTGCCCAAGGACACAATAACAGCATTCATTTGTGGGAACTGGAATCACACCAGCCAACCTGTGGGTTAGTGGATCACCACTCAACCAATGATGTTCTGCGTCAAGAACCGGATTCAAACCCCCAACCAGGGTTCTGGCTAATTGTCTGTTCGCTTGGGTTCTAAAAATGTATTCATTATGTTAAATTATCCCCCCTCGGTGTAATTAATTCTCCTTGAAAATCTGAATCAACAGGACTCTCTTTATTTTGACTCTGCTCTCCTACATCAACAATCCCCCAAAGGTCACATCTGCGGTTTTATCAGGGCACACTATAAACAAAGGACATATCAATTTGGCTGGAACACTCTGAACATGTATTATGTAAACACTCTGCCCTGCCTATTTAGTAATGTTCGCCTCAGCTTCAGTTTTCAATCAATTTCATCAATATTCTGTTCTGCTCCCCCTCCCCACCCTCCTGTTTGTTTACCAAACAAAAAGACGCCGTGTGTTACCTGTCCCATTGTTTTTGTCGTATTGTGAATATTGTTATTGTTTGTACTGCATCTTTTTCTACTCTGTTATTTTCAAGATGGTGGCGCACACATGTGCTGCTGCTGCGTCCCCTCGTCTCTATCAACTGTCTCTGCTTGACCGGGGGAAACGAAATTTTGATTCATTGTATGTCATGTACATATGGCAGAATTCCACAATAAAGCTAACTATGAACTATGAACTAAGGTTCTGCCAGGCCCCCAACTTTGTGCGGCTCCCAGTCCTCCCTCCTGGCACGTAGATGATCGGGGACTGAGCCGCTTGTTCCACAAACATTCATGATGGTATCCGAGCGTCAGGGGTGTATCCACAGATTGGAGATGGTACAGTTCAATCTGTGTTACCTTCTGATGTAGACCTTCCCTGGTCTGCAACGGCTCTGCTGTGCTGTAAAATGACTCAGGGTCTCTTTGTCCGCTGCCGGCATTCCAATTCTCCGATGGGTCAGAAAACAACCCCCAGGCCAATTCAGATGGCCTGCCATCAAAAATCCAATAGTAAATAGTTCTGTGTCCTCTAAGAACAGCGGTGTCAGACACACAACATTCCACTTGTCCCTCGTGTATCCGGCAGTGAGTTCCGTCAGGACAGTCTGGCTCTCCGGCATTTTTCCATGAAAAACGTGTGTCAATTGTGTCGAGGGACCAGCTTATCAATTCCATAATTTAGGATTTTGAAAATCTGTTCCAAGCAGGAGAAAAAGAGACGAGACGAGAGAAAAACACCAGACACAGAGCAAGATAAGGGAGGAAAAGAAGATACATCCGCTCCCAGCGGATTACTGGACAAAATGTTCTACCAACTAAACTTGGTAAACACAATGGAGGCAGGTTAATGGTCAGATCTACAGAGATGTAAGGTATTTAAGGTATTTTAAGATATGTAAGCTTAAGGTATTTTAAGCTATGAAACACCTGTAATTGAACAAATGCAAGAGAAATATTTATAATGCTCTATTGTGCAACATTCTAGGCCAAGAAATAAAAAAAAAAATCTCCATGAAAACAAGCATTTAGTGGACCCTCCACTTTGGAAGTTACGTAGTGCACCTTTAAACATCACTTTTTCATAACTTTCAGAGGCCAGATAACAAGAACAGTTCTGTCATCATGATAAAACTAACAACTAGCATGCTAACAATGCATGTTCTGAATAAATAGCTTTATAATTATATACAGACAAGTGCAGAGAGGACTCACGTTGACCTGAAGAGCTGCTTATGCAATATATCTGTACTGTCCCTATATAAATGCATAAAATAACAAATAAGAAATGACATCTCCATGGAAACAGCAGAAAAGTTACATCTTATAATAGACACAGCTGCTTTGTTAATCTTATTGTATTGCCTGAGGCCCTATATGACATAAACCATTCCTTACTAAACTAAAAAAAAAAAAAAGTTGTCCATTTTGGCCCATTTTTTATTTTAGTTCTTTAAATTACATTATTTCTGTTATGTTTATATAAACACATATCATCAATATCTATCATGATTATGGGAATGCACCAGTTCAGCTTTTTCAGTTCCAATACCTATTCCAATACTATAACTTTAACCCTAGATCACTAGATCGCCAGGTGATTTTCACCGGAGCAAAAGTATTTACATGATTTTCAATATGTTGCATTTTTCTGAGTGTCATGGGTCCCTGGGGAGCTGCACCATTGTTTTTGACATCTTTGGAGGTGGAGGTGTTTCCGCACCCCAAAGCCCACTTTTTCCTACAGGCTTTCGGGTGATTTTCACCCGGCGATAGTGAAAAAATGTAAGAATATAATTAATTTAATGTAAGAGGATTTATGAAGATGTAAGAGGATGTAAAAAAATAAAGAGTGGTCCTGGAATGTGTATCTATCCTTATTTAGTGCAGTGGTTATGAATAAATATCACAAAGTGGTGATTTCAAAGGGAATTCTAATGGTGAAAACAATATTTTAGTCAACTGGTCATATTTACTCACTGAAAAAATACATTTTTGTTTCTGTCTCCTGCAACTGTTCGTGTGTCGAAGAGTGTGTGCCTTCATTTTTTTTTTTTTTTTTTTTAAAGCATTTTTTGGTTCTCAAATTCCTAATTTTTCAGTACATTTGGAGCATGTTTTTAGGGTCTTCCTTTTTTTTTTTTTTTTTTCATTTTGTTACACATACCACAGTTGAAAATAAAAGAAAACCACTCTAATTTATCATGTGGTGTTGTATTTTCATCTATTTTTCATGACAAATAGTTTTTGTTGAATATATTATATCGGGTAAAAATTACCCAGCAAAAGTGATGGTGTTACTTTTTATAGCGAAAGTGTTAGGGTTAGGCATACTCAACATTTGTGTCGACTGAAAACTGAATTTATTTCCTTTAAAGGTGCATTGTGTAACTTTCCTGGTGGAGGGTCTGTCAAATGCTTTTCTCCATGGAGACCTTACTGCTTTGTCTGGTCTGATCACAGTATGGTCTTAAACCTTTCTATCTTCATGGAGACTAAACCAGTCCAAGTTCCTAGTCAGATCTGTGGAGAGGCGACCCCGCTCACAGCCAGAATGTCTGTTTTTCCAGGTATTTTTGAGCTATAAAACCGTCTGTAATTGAATAAATGTAAGGTAGAGCTGTTTAAAGTCATACTGTGGGACATTCCAGGCAGAGCAATGACATATCCATAGAAACAAGTAGGTGATGGACCACGGACCAAAAGGTTACACAGTGCACTATGCAGTAAACAAAAATAAAATGAGACAAAACTGATCCAAAAGTGTTATGTACCTGTTATTTTATCTGTCACATAACTGCAGAACTACTTTGTTTGTTATTCAAACATTAAGAAACTTTCTTGGCCAACTACTATCAGTAAATAATCTTATAACATCAATGTATAAGCTAATCAGGATATCTACTGAACTGATATTCACCCCAAGTACCCATCAATCCCAGACTTCCATCTAGCACTCGATTATTTTTTCATTTTGACTTCTTAATCATTGTCTCGCACCTGTCTGCACCTGTCTCTGAACCCGTCACACACACGTCTCTTCATTCGCATGGGCGACAGCGTATCAACGGCTCCTGCGCTCATCATTACCGCTCCTGTCTAAATGTCAGGTGCAGAGGAACATTGGGAGCGCACAGGCCCACTGCCACACTGACCTTTCATGGCTCCGTCTGAAACATTTAGAAAGCCCAAAGATATTAATGACCCTGGAGGCCACCGAAGGAACTGCAACTCCATTCTGGGCTCCACTCCAGGCCGCTGAATAAAACATGTGCGCGTGCTAGTCGCGAACTCGTATGGCGGTTTTATTATGAGCTAATCTGGGATCTTGAAATTATACCATGGATTTTACTCAGTAGTGGCTGTGGCAGAGTGGTTAGTGTTAGTGTCACATAACTAGAAGGTTACAGGTTTGAGCCCTGGGTCATTCTGTGTGGAGTTTGTAGAATAGAAATTTACTGACAGGTAAAAATAAACAATAAATTTGTTAATTAATTAAAGGACCTATATTGGGTAAACTTAAAGCCATGTTAGAATGTTGTTACCTTCTCAAAAACATTCCTGAAGTTGTGTTTTGTTTCATCCACAATGTTTCACTAATCCTGTCTACATCTCCAAAACTCAAAATGCTTTGTTCCACCTTGTGATGTCATGTAGTGGTAGTTTTCAAGTTAACAGCTACCTTCTACATTTAGTTGAGTGGAGATAGGCAATTCCAGGGCTGAAATCCTGATTCTAGTGAAAGGGTATTGAGTTTAAAAACATAGTGGACCACTTCCTGTATTACCACAGTTTTCCGTTTGACAGAGGAACTCAACCTAAATATGCAGGGTTTGTGTGTTAAACATGTGAATGAAACAAAACACAACTCCAAGTATGTTTGTGATGAGGAAACAACATTAGAGCATACTGAAAACAAACAAACAAACAAACAAACAAAGATTTAAATAGATTAGCAACTCTTCTAGGTAGGTACTTCTGACCAAGCCTATAACTCAAGCTCTAAAGAAGATACCTCAT
Source organism: Paratrypauchen microcephalus (assembly GCA_036785185.1). Taxonomy (NCBI): domain Eukaryota; kingdom Metazoa; phylum Chordata; class Actinopteri; order Gobiiformes; family Gobiidae; genus Paratrypauchen; species Paratrypauchen microcephalus. The sequence continues at coordinate 465,604 of JAVJIX010000299.1, read as the reverse complement.
TCTTGTACTGCGGTTAACCACTGCTCCTGACAGATTAACCCAGCGGCATTGAAGGATGGGTCAAATGCAGGATAAATTTCCATTCATAGACAAAACATAGAGCCCTTAAAGGTACAGTGTGTAGGATTCGTGGCGCATAGGTGGTGTAGGTACCATGCACTTCCTCTTTTGGCTACGGCAGACCTCGAGGGTCACCCGGGCGCGCCGTAACGCGGACAGCTCGCGTACCCGCGCCGACAACTACAGTATAAATGAAACGCGGTCCCGTTCACTGTTTTTTTTTTTTCTTTTCGCATGAAAACACACATTCCCGATCATGTACCATGACAATCTACACATCAAATGAAACCTTAGTCTCCTCTTTTTGACTATGCAATTCATTTCCCGGCACAACAATCAGTCCCCGAGCACATGGGGCTTTTATACGGAAAAGCACAAAACGAGGTTTGTTACTTAGCTTACCTTTGAAGGCTCTGGACAGGTCAAACTCTGTATTTCACCATAAACTTGCTCTCAATCTGTCCGTAAGGATCCAGCGAATAAAATCCAGTAAAACAATTTAGTCCAAAACACGTGTTAGATCCATTACGACGTCTGATCCGGCAACATGTTTGTGTTGTTTACCCAAAACCACGAGCCTTGCCGAAGGCGAAGGCGGAGCCCAAATGTCCTTCTGCGGCTCTCGTAATCAAAATGGCTGCCTCTATATGGGGACGATCCCCCTTTTATGCAGGTACATCTAAGTCCAAAAGAATACTTTGATTTCATGATGGAAGTGAAAAGGCTTGGAAAACAATGTATTTTTGAATGGGTATCTTCAATTTCGGTAATTAACGGGTAAAAATCTTACACACTGTCCCTTTAACTTTCTATAAATGAAAGCACTGCAAAAAAAAAATCACCCTCATGATTTTCTAGCGCGCTTGAGTGAACACAAAAACACAAAGTATGCCAAGAGATTGTAATTGCCGCCATATGTTAAGAGCTCGAGCAGTAAAAATGCCAAAACACTGGATATTGGTTCCACTATAAATGATGTAGTACACCATTGATGGATTTTCCTTGGATAATCTTCACGGAAATAACAAAAGATAGACACTGGAACATTGGGTCCTTTCTAGAATCGGAAAAAATGCCATTTTCTTGTCTCCATGGAGATGTTATTGCTTGTGAATGTTACACAATATGGCATCAAACGTGTCTATCTTGCATTCATTCAATTTGGTGTTTGTGTTGCTAAGAATATTTACTATGCGGCTTGCCTTTCCACAGATCTAACCTATAACTAGTGGCATTACCTGCCCGCCTCATTAAAGAAATCAGTTTGTATGTATGCCGTAATATTTTCCAGGTAAACACACAAAAAAAAACATCTCCATGGAGACGAGCAGGCAGCAGATCCTCCACCAGAAAAGTTACATTTTCCATCTTTAATTGGAATGAAGCTGTGAGATCAATATTATTCTAGAAAATGCAAACAAAATGGTGTCTTTCCTCATTAAATTGGACAAAACCGCGGGACTACATTTTCCACGTGTTTACTGAAGCAAAACAGAGCCATGCCAGGAGCCTCTTGTATCACTGCACACGAGGATTGATTTGTTTTTAAATCTACTTAATTGAAATTCACCCCCCATTGTTTTAGAAAAGCTTCGTGATTTATTGAGAATAGCTACGGTGTGTCATTCAGTATTACCCAAAACTGTGCGCTATTGTGAAAAAATTGTAAATGAATGATATAGTGAAGTGACTTTTGTATGCCAGATGCCCTTCCACACTCTTTGAATGAAGGCGAGAATGAGAGTAGCGTTTTAATAAGTTACATCCACCCTTGAAAAGAATATTAAATTGAAAAAATGTTAAAGTTATTTAAGGTGCACTGTGCAACTTTTCTGGTGGAGGGGCCACCACCTGCTTGTCTCCGTTGGGATATTATTGCTTTGTCTGGAATGTTCCATGGTATGACTTTAAAGGTCCCATGGCATGAAATTTTCACTTTCTGAGGTTTTTGAACATTAATGTGAGCTCCCCTACCCTGTTTACCCCCCCCCCCCATGGTTAAAAGTTGTGAAATGTCTAAACTGAGCATTTGCGATCCTTTTCTGCGTTACAAAAATTTGGAGCTCAAATGGGTGAGTTTGAACAAGGCACCTTATTGACGTCAGATCGAAAAAAGAAATGCAAATGCAGTTCCACCCCCGTCTGTCTGTACTCAGCATCTCTGTAAATCACGCCCAGAGAGTTTGGACTGCGAATGCGCTAGGCAATGCGAAATGCATTTTTTTATTTGCCTGGAGGCACGTCCGAGTGTTTCTAGGCTCGGAAGTCCTTTATCTGAGCCTCTGGACCTTTGAACAGCAGTGGTTTCATTTTATTTTATGTGGAAATGTGTTTATTTTTCAATGGAACGCTTCAAATCTCTCGCCCCATGCAAAAACAAGGAAATGGATCAGAGAGCGCTCAGAGCAGAGAGCGGAGCGTTTGGCCACGCCCCCACCCTCTACTATTGGCCAGCTCTTTTCTCCTCATTTGCATTCAAGCAACAACGCCCATTATAGAGTGTTCTGAGTGAGAAAAATTACTCTTTCTCATCTTATCTCTGTTTCTCATGCACTGAGTGTTGATTTTGAAGAAGGATTCATTTACAGTATTAGGGAACCATTAAGGAGCCATATAAAAGCATCAAGAAGTACCATGTCATGGGATCTTTAACATATTAAAATGCATATTTTTGTGTATAAGTCAAACCTGTATATACTGTATCCTAGCATACTATAGACTAATATTATTTAACACAGGTGAGGCAGTTAAAATATTATTGTTTATATGCAGATTTTTGTTGTAATACAATTGTAATACAGTGAGATATTGGGTGTTGTCAGTAATGATCAGGTCCAGCATTTGTAGATTTACCTTTTGGATACTTCATGGCAAAATACAGTGTGATCTATAGGGGAATCCTGGCTCTTCCCAGGAAAACTGAAAACCACCAATTCATAGCTTACTTGACAGTGGACATAAAATGATCAATTATGATATAGTTATAATTAAAATATATCCTGGAATAAAATTTTGGCTTTATTTAATACTATAAACAAATCCAAAGCCACCTATCCTCTTACAGTCCTATTTCAGCACCATGGACAGCTCCCCATGGCTCCCTTTGAAATGAAGAGATAACTAATACGCAGTTCTTAATACGAACAAGAATGGCATAAGTGGAGTAAATATTTATGAATTGCAGTCTGAAAGTGATTTGAAAAGGAAGTAACAAAATGTATTATTAAAAACTATTATGAAAATTAGCTTGTCGCCGTCTCTGATCTGTGTGCTGTATTTATTCTGCAATGTGCCTGTCAAATAAAAAAAAAAGCAATAGAAAAATAAATAGAAAAAGAAATGAAAAAATCCAATAAAATGTATTTCGTGTAATTTAACTGCATTCGTGCCTCATTTATGTTACCTTGGTCTGTGCAGCATATGTTTACATTATGACCATGTGACATAAAAATGAAATTAAATTTAAAAAATATATATTAAATACAACTATAAAAATAAAATTATGGTGAAGTAAAATTTTAAAAATTAAATATTTTTCAGGTAATTTAATTTGAAAAATAAATAAATAAATACAAAAAAATAAATACATAAAATGATTTCCATTGGCCAGCAAAACAGGACATCTCAATCGATGAAGTATGCCATTCAGAAAACTGCTGGTTTAGATTCCCTCCCTCGATACCTCAGAATAATTTCATTTATTTTTGGAATTGTGTAATTTCACACGCTGTAAACTGTACTGTTCATTAAATCGGTGTCAGCTACACTCTACCCACCCATCCCGTCGCTGCCTGCTTCCAGTACCTTGGACAGCTCCGTCTCATCTCCCCATTCATTGTCCCCCTCCTCGTGTTGTCTGTGAAACACGTGCGCCTCGACCAATCGTGTCGTCAAAGGGCTTTACGCGCGCCGCTGCCTTCCCCTCGCTTCTCGGCGCATATAAACCACCTACCCTCCCTCCTCTCCTCTCTCCGCTCCACTCTCCTCTCCTCCCTGCTAAAGACACATAACCACTGCACGCTTTGTGGACACCGGAGCTCCCCAACCGGCACTTACGGACGCAGACATCCTGGGTTACCCGTGCTACGCTTGTTGTTTTCACATAACCAAGTGTGGGATTGTATAAAAAAAAAGAAAAGAAAAACGAACTGAGTGACGACAGGAGAGAAGGAGTGGAAAGAGAAAGAGAGGGGAGACATCTGCGCCGCGTTTTGGTATTACGCAGTAGCCGATCAGCTGTTCTGGCCACCGCTTCTACACTCGCCTCTGCTCGCTCGCTCCGGAGAAGAGTGCGGGGTTGAGCAAATCACGTGACTACCACTGGGAAAGCAAGGAAGGCACGGAGAGGAAGAGAGAGCACGGGGAAAAAAGACTTAACCAGCATACCACGGCATTTCGGCTTTGCTCCCGTCCTCGCTACGTTCGCTCCCGTAGCGTATTTTGAGCCGTTTTTTCTTGCATCATTTTTCTACCGCTCGGTGAGTAGCCTACTTCCTTTTCCACTGGCTATGATATTTTTTTTTCACGCATTTTTTGTCCTCTCTGCCCTACCTACCGTCTTTTGAATTGCCTCTTCTCCCCATTGTTTTTTTTTTTTTTTTTTTTTTTTTTTCATTTTTAACCTGACGATTTTGTCTTATTTTGGTGATTTGAATCTGAAAGCGTTGAGAGAGAAAGAGAAAGAGAGAGAGAGAGAAAAAAAAAAAGACGTTGACTGCTGGTTTTTGCGCACGTCCAGTTTTGCCTCCCAAGTTTCGGAGCATGCGGTTTGAAAAATCTGGGTGATTTGATGATTTTGTCTTGATTTTGGAATCTTTGAGCCCGCTGACTTGTTGGCAGTTTGGCGTACACTGTTTTTGATCACTTCTATCTCCCATTTTTCTTTTGTGTTTTGCAGTTTGCTACATGTTTGCTGTGTTTAGTTTCGGCAGTAGTTGTTGGGTCTGGAGTTTTGTCATCTTAAACCTTTATTTTCGAATTTTCTTTCTGAACGGGAGTCTCACCCCTCTTTTTGGCGATACTTTTCTTGCAGGTTTGACAGTTTGTTTTTATTTTTCCTTTTTAACCTTATCCTTTTGCTAATTTTGCTGGGTGGAGTTTTGATTCTTACGTTTTTTGCTTTCCAGCGAGGATGAACAGACATTTTCACAGGTATATGAATAATAATAATAATAATAATAAACGTATCTGTCATTATGTACATCTCAATAAAGCACAGTATTGGACTGGGCACCTGTGGCTGTCAGTTATTTGTTAAGGACTAGCCAACATAGCCTTACACTGAAGTCTGCAATCTGAAACACTATCAAAGCATGTCCATTGGAATAGCATAGCTTCCTTGTGATCTACTGCGCGTATCCAGAAGAGGAGGAAGAGGAGGAGGAGGTACCGGGTTGAAAAGGGGGTGGTGGTTGTGGTGAGGGTGGAGGTGGAGGTGGTTACATAAACAAAAAGAACCCAAAACTCACCATAAATGGGCAGCGACAGCTAGCGCAATACGGCAGCCCGCTGTGTGTGGAGGATGGAGCAAAAAGCAAGATGTAGCCACTACACTGAATAACAGGAAAGCACTGCCAACACTAATATCTTGTAAATTGACTTTGAGAAAACTAGTTTTGATTAAAGGGGCATCACGTAACTTTTCTGATGAGGGGTCGCCTGCTTGTCTCCGTAGTGATGTTAATTCTTTGCCTAGAATGTTAAATACTATTACATTAATCTTGCATCTATACATTTACAAGTGTTTTTGTTGTTCAAACTGAAAGACGTGCGTTCTTACTGTGAGCGGCTCACCTCTCCACAGATCTGACCCGTAACTTGGCCTAGTGGCGTTACATCCTTTTAATGTGAAATATTACACATTTCCATGGACACAATCAGGTGACGGACTCTCCACTAGAAAATGAGTTGTGGCTATTCAGTGTTTTTATGTTATTATGTTATTTAGAGGTACACTGTGGAACTTTTCTGGTGGACTGTACATGACCTGTTTGCGTTTCCATGGAGATGTGGAGATGTGGAGATGTTAGTGCTAATGTTCCACAGTATGGCACTCTCAACCCACTCTCAATAAGAAAGTATGTATTTCACTGTGGTTAACAATAAGATTGATTATAATGAAAAGTATGCTAGATTATGTTAAAGGAAAATTAACGTTTTTTTTTACAATCTGAGCCTTCTTTCGGCAATAAAACAAGTAGTTTTACTCACCCATAGCAGTTTGGTGTCAATTGGAGCAGTATCGCAGAAGTTATGTTGAGCCGTTCTGTTCTACTAATGATCCCGTATCCGTTAGCGTGAGTGCTCGGGGCATTACTTTGCGGTGTCCAAATAACACAAACTTTAGCACTTTTCAAATCACAGAAGATCGCTGTGTCAGGGTAGACTTTTAGTGGATTCCAAAATGGCCTGAAACCCGATATGCAGCTATAGTTTCATTTGATGACGTCATCAGAGAGGACAGTGCGCATGCGTGAACTCAGCTGTTTTGTAAGCACCGCTAGTCCGAAAGAAGCTAACACCGCTCTGAACTTTACTTTTCTGTTGCGATATCGGGTTTCAGGCCGTTTTGGAATCTACTAAAAGTCTACCCTGACACAGCGATCTTCTGTGATTTGAAAAGTGCTAAAGTTTGTGTTATTTGGAGAGCGCAAAGTAATGCCCCGAGCACTCACGCTAACGGATACGGGATCATTAGTAGAACAGAACGGCTCAACATAACTTCTGCGATACTGCTCCAATTGACACCAAACTGCTATGGGTGAGTAAAACTACTTGTTTTATTGCCGAAAGAAGGCTCAGAATGTAAAAAAAAAAAACGTAAATTTTCCTTTAATGCCATACTGTGGAACATTCTGGGTAGAACAAAAACATGGAGGTAGCACATTCTCCACAAGAAAAGTTACATGGTTATTTGGTACTGGTTTGAGAAGTAACATTTTGAAAAGTGGCGGTATTATTTAGAAATGTAAAATGAAAAAAATCTAAACTGGTGAAATCTACACAAATGGCTTTAACAATCTGAATTCAAATTTGTTTTCAACTAGATTTTTGTTGAAAAGTTCTAGTATGTGATAGTACCAGCCAGGCTCACTATAGTTACTCAAAATTTTACTAAAAAATACTCACGCAAAAGTAAAGGTATCACATGAACAACATATACTTATGTACAAATATTAAGATAAGATATACCTGTTTAAAAATGTACTTAAAGTATAGACCAGACCAAGTTACAGGTCAGATCTGTGGAGAGGTGACCCCATTCACAGTCAGTTTTAATCTATAAAACCACCTGTTATTGAATAAACGTAAAGTAGATCTGTTTAATGTCATACTGTGGAACATTCCTGGCAGAGCAATGATGTATCCATAGAAAAAGCAGGTGACGGACCCCCAAGCAAAAAGTTACACAGTGCACCTTTAAGTACAGTATTACTTTACTAAGATTACAACTGCAGCTATCCATTGTATGCTAATCATTCATTATTATATATGGGTCTATGATTTAGAGAAAAAGTTACAGGCTAAATCTTTATTATTCACAGTGCAACAGTGCAAGTGTCATCACGATACATTTTGCAATTCCATAAAGAGTGAAATCTTTTGCATACATATACTAAACAAAAGCACTTCAGTTTGTTTTGTATAGAAATGTATTTTAATTTATTCAAGATTTAAAGGAAAAGTAACATTTTTTACAATTTGAGCCTTATTTCGGTAATAAAACAAGTTGTTTTACTCACCCATAGCACTTTGGTGTCATATGGAGCATTTCCGGAGATGTTTTAGATTAGTGTTAGGCTAACGCCGTTAGCCTAGCGCGACTTATAGCCATAGCTCGGGGCATTCCCCGAGCATGTAATATGACCCGTGTGGGCTCCAAATAACACAAACTTTAGCACTTTTCAAATCATAGAAGGTCAATGTCTTAGTCTACAATTTCATTTGAATCAAAAGTGGCCTGTAATCCGAGTTTTATCCATAGTTTTCAGCTTTGCGTTCCATGTTTGGGTCCCGGGAGCTGAGAGCACAGTCCGCACATGCGCACTGGCCTCCTCATCTACTCGAAACTATGGATAAATCTCGGATTACAGGCCACTTTTGACCACACGAAATTGTAGACTAAAGACATCGAGCTTCTATGATTTGAAAAGTGCTAAAGTTTGTGTTATTTGGAGCCCGCACGGGGCATATTACATGCTCGGGGAATGCCCCGAGCTATGGCTATAAGTCGCGCTAGGCTAACGGCGCTAGGCTAACGGCGTTAGCCTAACGCTAATCTAAAACATCTCCGGAAATCCTCCATATGACACCAAAGTGCTATGGGTGAGTAAAACAACTTGTTTTATTACCGAAATAAGGCTCAAATTGTAAAAAACGTTACTTTTCCTTTAACACATAGCCATCCTTATGTCGTATTTATGAAGATACAATTTTGACTACTTTCTAAAGTATTTACTGAAAACAACTCAAATCTCAGATAACTTAATTTATTTTTATTATTTCTTTTGTTCCAGTTGAATTTCTGAAGGACAATAATTCTAATCAGTACATGTCCTTGTTTCACTGTGAAGCAGTGTCAGTCGACTTTCACTTTCATTGTATGAGGAACTATTGTACATGGGAAAAATCTAAAAAGTGCTCAAAATATTTATTATATATTATTTTGTGTTCTTTTATTGTACAGTAAATGCACCACACCTTCCCAGTAATTATTAATAGTACAGTAATTAAAGTACATGTTTTATTCATGTTTTTCTAAAGGTTTGGTGGGATAATATCTGTGGTCAGTATTTACTATAGTTTTACATTAGTTACGTGGCAGTTGGTGGGGGGAAAAAAAGTTGAGGATTGATACTTTGCAGCTGATGTCATCAACATTCTCTGGGGCAGTGAAGATAACCAGAGGCAATTCTCTGTCCGAGCTTTGTTTTAACGCAATCTGACAACAGGTGAACTGATTTGTGATGCTGTATATGTTCCTCTCAAATCCATTTTTTTATGTAGACTATTTAAAGACTTATCAGGCTGCCTTTCCTAATATGTGCATTGTGTCACCATGGTAATTGCTGAACATTCCAGTAAAAACATACATGTAAAATTCCTCCATTGTGATGTCACTGCAAAGTATCAATAAATTCCAAAAATACAGGAAATAGTTTTGAGTTCTAAAACAGAATCAGAATCAGACTTTTATTGCCATTGTCAAGTGAACAGAATTCACAAAACTAGGAACTCGGTGATAAGGTGCAAACATTAAACTGGACACTAAATAATAATAGTAATAACTAGAGTATAGACACTAAATAATAATAATAACTAAAATATAGCTATAATATAGTGAAAAATAATAAGCAATCCAAATAACAAAAAGGTTAAGATGAGCAGCATCAGAACAGTAGCGCAAACATGACGTAATTAAAGTGACTGATGATATAAAGTGTCCAGCTTTGTGCACGTCTACCTATGTCATATTGTATAGTATTATAAGACTATACAGTATGACGTATATTAGTCAAATCATAACTATTAAGTAATTTAGACAAGTGTTGGTCCTTACAGTATGGTTGCTAGGTAACAGTTATGGAATTACCTCATGCATGTGCATGTGACTCAGTCTTCAAACCCATTAAGGAAATCCGTCAGGAGCTGAGGGTGACCACAGCGCCAGGGAACCCATCTCCAGATCTGAGAGCCAGGATCGTGGTCAGGAGTAACTAGCTGGAGGATGTTATTGACTGGTGAGGTCAACTGGATCACACAGGGAGAATATGCAAACATACAAACCATTTTACACTATTTACTTAAAAATTAAATGCATAAAAAGGACATATTGTGCTTGAGTCTGTTATATAATTTTAATCGGAGACCCGTTGATCCTTATGTTATAATATGGACTTTTAAAATATGTCCAATATTCATCTAAAATTACTTGATAAAATAAACAAGTCCGCCTCCACATTAGAAGCTGATGTTGCTGTAAATGTCATCACAGCAAAGACCTGTAAAGTTGATGGCACCTCCAATGGATATCTGCAGAGCTTACTAGCAAGTAGTGGATTTCTTTTTTTATTTGTACAAAAATGACTTTACGATGCTGCTGAATCCTACGTGTATCACTGAAGAGCATATTGAAGGACAAAGTAAGTACAGAGCAGTGGGTCTATGCTGGTGCCAATGGTTGATCGGAAATATGGTAATTTAAAGGTTTCTCAAACATGCACGGATCACTCTACTAGTAATTACAACTTTGAGAGGGCAAATGAGAAGTGGAAACAACTATAACATGGTTAAAAGTTGTGGCAAAAGGAGAAATTCAATTTGTCAACTGGACAAAAGTTTATTTACAAATAAACCTTTGTCCAGTTGACAAATTGAATTTCTCCTTTTGCCATGGATTCTACCTGGACGACAGAGGGATTGTAAACACATGGTTAAAAGCTCTGAAAAGTCCATTTGTCTGCTTTGAAGTATATAGAAGTAGTCAAAAGTTTGGACTTTCAATGATTTCTTTCAGTATTTACTACTTCACATCGCATGACATATATAAAAGATACTTGGAATTATATAGCAATGAAAAAAAGTTGAATGTTTTATATTTTTAGATTCAAATTCCTCAAAGTGGGTTTGCTTTGCTGACAGCTCTGCAAACCCTTGGCTTTCTCCCAGTGATCTTCATGATGAAGTCTCTTAAAATGGTTTTCATTTCACATCTGTGCCTTGTCATGGTTCATTAGTGGATTGCCAAGAGTGTGCAAAGCAAAGGGTTCACACTTTAAGGGCTGTAAAGAAATTCTTGATCAAGTAAAGACATGCCCTGGTGATGGATTGGTCGAGTAAAAAGGGGATTGGGGCAAAGGTCTTCAAACTTTTACATATCTTTGCGTATCTGACCCAAACTGCACTACACAAGACTACAACTGCGCTTCATACAAAAACAAGCATTTATGCCCCATCTATTATTGCATAAGAATCTATTTATGTAAAGATAGATACAATTAATTATGAGTTTAATCTGAATTTTTACAGATATATACTAAAAAATACCAAAGCTCATTCACTCACTCACTAGCATCTCCTTGTCCCATATAAATCCTTATAATCTAAAGAAAATGATAAGTCAACGAATGCAAATTTTGGTCAATTAAAACTCCATCAACCAATTAATCTAATAAAACAACTAAATGCCTACACACTTTTTTGTTTACTGTGATCCATACGTGTTCATTCAGAATTTTGCCTACACCTTCAGTGAGAATCTAACACAAATGTATGTCCAAGTGTTTGACTGGTAGCATATACAATATTCCAAGTATGTCATTTTGATTTGTTTTTTCATAAATGAGACTCTGCTCGCCATCTGTTGCTTCGGCGCAAAAAGGTACAGCTTTCGTCTCACTAAATCAATTTGTAGTGACTATTTGCAGGGCCATGGAGGATTTCAATGCTGTCCCGTCCATCTGAAATGCCTACAGCTATGGCACGGCTAAGCAAAACAGACATTACAATCTGTAGTGTTAACGTCAAGGTTACCACATACCAGGATCAGTTGGGTAATAAAAGCTGGAAATGAGATCTTTTCATATCTATCGATATTTTTGTTTTATATTGTCCATTTGTGATCAGTATTTTGCATTCATTTTCCAGCGTAAAGTTATATTAATCCATAATACAACATAGTCACTTTAAAGGTGCATTGTGTATCTTTTCTCGTGAAGGAAAGTGTCCATCACCTGCTTGTTTCCATGGAGATGTTATTGCTTTGTCTGGAATGTTTCTCAGGATGGTATTAAACTTTCCTATCATCATGGAAACCAAACCAGACCAAGTTACAGGTCAGAATTCCTGTTTTTGACTTAAACCACCTGTAACTGAATAAATATAAGGTTGAGCTGTTTAATGTCATACTATGGAACATTCCAGGAAGAGCAATGAAATATCCATAGAAACAAGCAGGTGACGGAACCCCAACCAAAAAGATACACAGAGTTAAAAAATGTGTGTTTTTTCTTGTTCACAGTATGGCATCTTGCAAATACTCAATTACAAATGTTACTACTTTCCAAAAATACATTGAAATACATGCATTGTACTGGGTGTAGGGTTGCCTCTTCACAGATCTGACCTGTAACTTAGCTTAGTGGCGTCTGTCATGCTTACATGGGAGGAGACAAGTTTATTACCCTGCTGTAGTCCTGTGGGTGAAGTTATTCTTTTTCAATCAGTATCTTTAAAGGTCCCATGACATGGTACTTGTTGATGCTTTTATATGGCTCCTTAATGGTTCCCTAATACTGTAAATGAATCCTTCTTCAAAATCAACACTCAGTGCATGAGAAACAGAGATAAGATGAGAAAGAGTCATAAATATCTCTCTCAAACTCTTTATTCTGGGCGTTGTTGCTTGAATGCAAATGAGGAGAAAAGAGATGGCCAATAGTAGAGGGTGGGGGCGTGGCCAAACTCTCCGCTGTAGCCCTCAGCTGATCCATTTCCGTGTTTGTGCACGGGGGGGAGAGATTTGAAGCGTTCCATTGAAAAATAAACACATTTCCACAGAAAATAAAATTAAACCACTGCTGTTCAAAGGTCCAGAGGCTCAGATAAAGGACTTCCGAGCCTAGAAACACTCGGACGTGCCTCCAGGCAAATAAAAAAACGCATTTCGCATTGCCTAGCGCATTCGCAGTCCAAACTCTCTGGGCATGATTTACAGAGACGCTGAGTACAGACAGACGGGGGTGGAACTGCATTTGCATTTCTTTTTTCGATCTGACGTCAATAAGGTGCCTTGTTCAAAATCGCCCGTTTGAGCTCCGATTTTTTGTAACGCAGAAAAGGATCGCAAATGCTCAGTTTAGACATTTCGCAACTTTTAACCTTGGGGGGGGCTAAACAGGGTAGGGGAGCTCACATTAACGTTCAAAAACCTCAGAAAGTGAAAATTTCATGCCATGGGACCTTTAAAGCTACAGGATCATTGTACAGAATCTTACCACTAACTGTAAGGAGGGTTTGAACTGCGTCTAGGAGAGATCTCTAAATTACTCAAACATGGATGGATGAAGGAACAACGCTATAAAAAAGAGCCAATTTTGTGTATTATCTCTTTTTAAAGGTCTTTATATTCCAAAATGGACTCATGGGAGCTTTAAGTCATGTTATAATGCTGTTACCTCCGCAAAAACATACCTGGAGTTGTGTTTTGTTTCATTGACACGTGTTTGAGTAATCCTTTATTATTATTAGTCTGTCTACATCTCCAAAGCGCCAAATGCTCTGATCCACCTTGTGATGTCATGAAGTGGTAGTTTTCAAGTTAACAGCTCCTTTTACCTTTTTTCAGTAGAGATTGGCAATTCCAGAGCTGAAATCATCCAAATGATTCTAGTGAAGGTGGATGGAGTTTAAAAACACTTCCTGTATTACTACATGACATCACAAGGTGGAACTGAGTGTTTTCTATTTGAGAGAAAATATATATATATGCAGGATTTGTGCTTTAAACATGTGTGAATGAAACAAAACACAACTTCAGGTATGTTTATGACGAGGAAAAATCATAACGTAGATCAGAAAATCACGTAATATAATTAGTTTGTTTTAATGCTTGTAACTTGTTGCTTCTACCTGCCTTCGGGCGGACAAAACACATTAAAAAACATGGCTGCGCCAACAGCTTCTCTGACCACATCGTCACCAACTAAAACCTGCTCTCCCATTTTTACCTATTCGCTGCTGTTCCCAGGTACACATCTAAGAACTATTTGGGAACATGATTAATTCCTCATCATTGCCATCCTCATATTCCCAAAGGAGCTCATTTTAAAAGCACTCTTAAGAATTCCAACCCAGTGCTGACCCAATTCTCACCCGTATTTCATTGTTACAAATGAGTCCCTCTTGGCCAATAACTGCCAGGGCTCTAGATGTTTCCGTCGACACACACTAGATTTAATAGGGCTACATCGTATTATTGTACACGCCAATAAAATACACTATTAAGTCTAGACTGTTAGATGTGGGAGTGCTTAAAGATGCAGGAAGACAGATAAATGTGGAACCAGCTTCTTGGGCTAGAAACAAGTTCAAATACATCTGAAAGAAGATATATAGTGCCATTGTCTGCTCTAATCTAAGAGATAAGACTTTATTGATCTCACACAGGAGAAATTCACTTGCCACATTAGCTCCAGGCATTTTAGTGCAAAGAAAGTTCGAACAAAAACGTGCATGCACACAAGATAAGTAATAATAATAAGATGAGTAAATAAGAGAATATAGGAAAAGATTGCACGTTTAGACTCTATATTGGAGTTATACAGTCTGATGGAGGTGGGGATGAAGGATCTGCGGTAGCGCTCCTTCTTGCACTGGGGGTGCCTCAGTCGGCTGCTGAAGGAGCTGCTCAGCTCCTCTACAGTCCTGTGCAGAGGGTGAGAGGTGTTGTCCATGATGGACGTAAGTTTGGCCAGCACCCTCTTCTCAGCCACCTCCTCTACAGAGTCCAGAGGACAGCCCAGGACAGAGCTGGCCCTCCTGACCAGCTTCTGTCCCGCTCTGTGCTGCTCGGGGCCCAGCAGACGACAGCGTAGAGGAGAGCAGAGGCCACCACAGAGTCATAAAAAGTCTTGAGCAGAGGCCTGCACACTCCAAAGGACCTCAGTCTCCTCAGGAGGTGGAGGCGACTTTGGCCCTTCTTGTACAGGGCGTCAGTGTTGTGGGACCAGTCCAGTTTATTGTTGAGGTGAACACCCAGGTACTTGAAACTGTCCACAGTCTCTATGTCCTGCCCCTGGATGTTCACCGGTGAGTGAGGTAGTGGTCTCCTCCTGAAGTCGATCACCAGCTCCTTTGTCTTACTAGTGTTAAGGCTCAGGTGGTTGCGCCCACACCAGTCCACAAAGTCTCTGATGACCGAGCAGTACTCCAGCTCGTTCCCCTCAGACACAGCCCATGGCCAAGTCGTCAGAGAACTTCTGGAGACGGCAGCTGTCCGTGTTGTAGATGAAGTCCGATCTATGACACCCTTTGTATTTTGGACATTTTATCACAGTATTCGAAAATGGCTATGCAACACTGCCATAGACTGCATAAAGAAGTGAGCTAAGTGAGTGTGACGTCTTCCATAGTGTCCAGTCAAATAAAGCTCATCGAGACCTGCAGTTATAGAGGCAAATGCGACCAGTTACGTACTGTACTTGAATTTTCAACTGGGTAAATGAAACGGGAAACGACTATAACATGGTTAAAAGCTTGAAAAAAAGTTGTGAAATGTGCTTATCGACTCATCATGGTGAATCATTAGGATGTTATGAACACATACGGTAAGTGAGGAATAATTTTGGACCATTGCAAACCATTTGAAACTTTTTAACTGTTTTTCTGACCGTGAACATCATGAGCAGGGGAACAAGTGAAACGTTGAAACAAGTTAAAATATATTCTGAAAAGTATGTTGACAATGATTTTGTAGTGTGTGCGGTGATGATATGGTAAGGCCCATTTGTTTTGTGGTGTGTTCTATAACCACTGTGCAGACAGAAAATAAACCAGCATGTTTATTTACGTTTACGTTGAAGCAGGAAAAGAAAGATTGGAAACTAAAAGTAAAAGTAATAATAGAAAACATGTTGGAAACACGTAATTTGGGTAAAAGTATTTCTAGAATTTTACTACTACAGGTAACTTAAGATGCGTGAAGAGTCCCTCAGTCGTCCAGGTAGAATCCATGATAAAAGGAGAAATTCAATTTGTCAACTGGACAAAGTTTGTTTGGTCGAAAACGTTTCGCCGCTCATCCGAGAGGCTTCGTCAGTTCTGGTTCTAGTGATGGTTAGACACTGCTTATATCTCTCCTTTTATCATACTACAGGTAACCTACTTAAACACAGTTAAACATCCATTGCATTATATTTAAAAAAGTAAATAGTTCTCTTGAGTTAACCTTGAAAAAAACATGCTTCTTTTGGGTGAGCAAGCTTTTCACTTCACACACCCGATACGTAACTCATGGACATATGGGAAATGTTACACGATTATTTAAAGCAGAATTAAGAATCGTTTGAGTATTTCTGAATAGAAAATGCTCCAAAAATAGTACAAAAATCAAGTAGGATAAGTCTTTCAGTTGCCGTTGTCACTTTAGTTGTACTTGAAGAAATACATTTGAAATATAGGATTATTAAAACTGCTCTTCTGCATCTGAGCCTTCTTCAGTGTCTGTCTGACAACCATTCAACCACACCGCAGTAATACCAGAGCCTCATTACCGCACGGAGCATTGTTTGGTTTAGTGATTAGCGCATAAATTAGCATAGATGCTAACAAACGTTCATATTATCAACTTAAATCCAACACGCTGCACCAAAAGCAATGACATTTTTGTTTTGTTTCATAAAGGGCCACAAATCTCAGGGGTCAGTAGTAGTCGTAGTAGTAGTAGTAGTAGTAGTAGTAGTAATCGCAGCAGCAGCAGCAGTAGTAGTTGTAATAGTCGCAGTAGCAGCAGCAGCAGAAGTAGTAGTTGTCGCAGTAGCATCAGCAGCAGTAGTAGTTGTAGTAGCAGCAGCAATGGTAGTAGTAGTTGTAGTAGTTGCAGTAGCAGCAGCAGTAGTAGTAGTTGTAGTAGTCGCAGTAGCAGCAGCAGCAGAAGTAGTAGTTGTCGCAGTAGCAGTAGTAGTTGTAGTAGCAGCAGCAATAGTAGTAGTAGTTGTAGTAGTTTCAGTAGCAGCAGCAGTAGTAGTAGTAGTTGTAGTAGTTTCAGTAGCAGCAGCAGTAGTAGTAGTTGTAGTAGTCGCAGTAGCAGCAGCAGTAGTAGTTGTAGTAGTCACAGTAGCAGCAGCAGTAGTAGTTGTAGTAGCAGCAGCAGCAGTAATAGTAGTAGTAGTTGTAGTAGCCGCAATAGCAGCAGCAGTAGTAGTAGTTGTAGTAGTCGCAGTAGCAGCAGCAGTAGTAGTTCTAGTAGTCACAGTAGCAGCAGCAGCAGTTGTAGTAACCACAGTAGTAGTTGTAGTAACATTAATAGTTTTTGTTGTCACTGTCGCAGTAATAGTGGCTGTAGCAGTAGTCCATCCGTACGTGTCCTTCTCGCCGCAGACTCCTGACTCCTGACACCTCCTCCAGAGCAGAGCACAGGCCCAGGGCAGCTCTGTCTTATCTGTCCCCCACCAGAGCTCTCGTCTCCCCCCTCACAGGAGCACAGGCACCTGCACTCTCTCTGGAGCTCTGAATTAAACATCACTATATACACCACTATACACTCACATATATATGCTATTGATCACACTGTCTGTACTGCACTGTACTGTGAGACAGGGGCACTGCTGGAGTCTGCAGGAAATACATATGATGGAAAAAAGCAATACGAGCTTTGCAGACTATTAAAGGTCCACTGTGTAATGTTTTTCATGTGGCGTCTACATATAACATTATAACATATATTATTATAATAATAATAATAACAACGTGATTAACTTGTATTCTTAATGTGAGCAGGGTTGCCTCTCCTCAGATCTGACATGTATCTCGGTCTAGTGGCGTCACCTTCTTGTCAAGATGGTGATAGAGAACTTTAAAGCCCCAGTGTGTAGGATTCGTGGCACATAGGTGGATGGTGCTATTGCACTTTCTGTTTTAGCTACGGCAGACCTCGAGGGTCACCCGGGCGCGGTCCCGTCTTTTTTGGTTTTGTTTTTTCTCATGAAAACACACATTCCCGATCATGTACCATGACACTCTACACATCAAATGAAACCTTACAGTCTCCTCTTTTTGACTATGCAATTCATTTCCCTGCACAACAATCACTCCCCGAGCACATGGGGCTTTTATACGGAAAAGCACAGTGGGGAATTTCCCCACTGTGGGACTAATAAAGGCATAGCTTTCTTTCTTTAACCTCGTGCCTTTCCGTATAAAAGCTTTTATACGGAAAAGCTTTTATACGGAAAAGCTTTTATACGGAAAAGCACGAGGTTAAAGAAAGAAAGCTATGCCTTTATTAGTCCCACAGTGGGGAAATTCCATTTCTGCATTTAACCCATCCTGTTATTAGGAGCAGTGAGCAGCACATTACTGCACCCGGGGACCATCTCCATGATCTTCTTGCTTCGGCTTGGTCAGGACCTAAGCTGGAGGATTTACCTATGGTGCATGTTTTGAGTTACCTTAGAATGCTTTGCACAGGTCAAACTCTGTATTTCACCATAAACTTGCTCTCAATTTGTCCGTAAGGATCCAGCGAATAAAATCCAGTAAAACAATTTAGTCCAAAACACGTGTTAGATCCATTACGACGTCTGATCCGGCAGCATGCTTGTGTTGTTTACCCAAAACCACGAAGGCGAAGGCGGAGCCCAAATGTCCTTCTGCGGCTCTCGTATTCAAAATGGCTGCCTCTGCATGGGGAAGATCCCCCTTTTATGTGACTATATCTAAGTCCAAAAGAATACTTTGATTTCATGATGGAAGTGAAAAGGCTTGGAAAACAATGTATTTTTGAATGGGAATCTTCAATTTCAGTAATTAACGGGTAAAAATCTTACACACTGTCCCTTTAATGCCAGGCAAACGATAACATCTCCATGGAAACAAGCATGAGGTTCCTACACTAGAAAGGTGATGTACTGCTCCTATAAAGTCAATTCAGATTTTTATACATAGTTGCACACAAAGAGGTGGGTTTTTATGTCAGATGCCTTACCTGTTGCAAAAAAGAATATACTGTAACTTTAATGGGGTTTGTTGTTGAAATGTCTTGCCAAGGGACACAACAAGAGTATGCGCAGGTAATTCAGTTCTGATTTCTGAGCATACGAAACAGCATTGGCGTACTGAGGGAAGCAGTTAAAATAAGGTTAGAAACAGTAGCTGGGGGCAAAAAAGAGGATGTTAATTCATGGTTAATTTCCTGGATTGGCTCTTAACGACATCACAAGGTGGAACCAACCATTTTGAAGTACAGAGGAGATGGACAGAATGTATATATATATGATTATACAAGTCCAGGATTTTTTTTTTGCATGCGTAAATATGAGCGTTATAATATGGCTAATAATGATAATAATGGACATTTAGTAGACTGACCTTTAACCTCTGTGCTTCCGTTGCCATGCCAACCAATGTAAAGGAAATATTGCACTATGGGATATTCAGTTTTAGGACATAACATATTTAGATCTCCATGTTACATTTTATTGTTTTGAAAGTCCTCTCCGACAACAACTTATTCAAATGTTAAAATTATAGTTTCAGTTTTGTTTTGTTTTTTGCTCTCCGCACTACTCACTCCCCCTCCAGAGCGCAATCGCAACATAATCTACGTGCATACCTCTAATGAAACTACCACACATGAAGGTGTAGTGTATCGTTTTGTATTATAATTTTGGATATTCATGTAAAATTGTCGTGTGGGATTAAACCCACACAACAATCGGGCCGCTAACCTTAAAGGTCCCATGGCATGAAATTTTCACTTTCTGAGGTTTTTGAACATTAATGTGAGCTCCCCTACCCTGTTTAGCCCCCCCCCCCATGGTTAAAAGTTGCGAAATGTCTAAACTGAGCATTTGCGATCCTTTTCTGTGTTACAAAAAATCGGAGCTCAAACGGGCGATTTTGAACAAGACACCTTATTGACGTCAGATCGAAAAAAGAAATGCAAATGCAGTTCCACCCCCGTCTGTCTGTACTCAGCGTCTCTGTAAATCACGCCCAGAGAGTTTGGACTGCGAATGCGCTAGGCAATGCGAAATGCGTTTTTTTATTTGCCTGGAGGCACGTCCGAGTGTTTCTAGGCTCGGAAGTCCTTTATCTGAGCCTCTGGACCTTTGAACAGCAGTGGTTTAATTTTATTTTCTATGGAAATGTGTTTTTTTTTTTCTCATTAAAACGGCTCTCCTTTCTTCCTCCGCTCTCAAAACACAGAAATGGCTCAGAGCGCACAGCTGAGAGCTGAGAGCGGAGAGTTTGGCCACGCCCCCACCCTCTACTATAGGCCATCTCTTTTCTCCTCATTTGCATTCAAGCAACAACGCCCATTATGGACTGTTCAGAGTGAGAAAAGTTACTCTTTCTCATCTTATCTCTGTTTCTCATGCATGAGAGTTGATTTTGAAGAAGGATTCATTTACAGTATTAGGGAACCATTAAGGAGCCATATAAAAGTATCAAGAAGTACCATGTCATGGGATCTTTAATAGGGAGAGCTCACTCGAGATTACGCAAACATGCATGGATGACATATAAAATCACTTCAGGCATGTTTTTGATGAGCGAACGTTATAACATGGTAGAACGTAGTAACATTGCATTCTTTGAACTTTATATCAACATATTGTGGAAAAATGACAATATAACGGACCATATAGCATTACTACTCTCTAAAACTATACAAGACATGAATTTTAACGACCCCACCTATTTTCACTTTTTCCCCTGTAAGACCCTTTAAGTCCGTCTCCCCCTCCAGTGACTCTCAATGACGCGTCGTGTGTGCTCATAAACAGCCCTGGCATGGCTCATTCATTCAGACCAAAGCTAACCACTCTGCCGCCCATTTCATAGCCATTAATTTGATAAGTGAGAGGCCCCGGCGCTTCATATTCTGGACAATTAAACCCATATCTGAAGAACAGGGTCGGCCCAAATGGCTAACCTGAAGTCTTTTATAGGAGCCCTTTGAATTATTATATGACTTAATTAAAGGTTTGCGATGATACTTTGTGGTCATTTTTTAAGTCTTTTTTAAACATTGAAGTCTTTATGGTAATGTGATTTGATTAAAGGGTGACATTTGTAACTTAAAGTAATAATAATATAAGGAAAAACAATAGAAACGATAGTGGATGTATCATTAGAATTAGCATTGCCAACGTTTCTTGGACCATGGACCAAAAGTGAAGAAGAAGTTTGAACTGGCAATCCTCTGGATGATGGGCAAATGTTAACTCACTGTCAATCAATCAATCAATCAATCAATCAAACAATATTTATAAAGTGCTTTTCATACAAAATTGTAACACAAAGCGCCCTACAGTGGTTAAGGAATAGAAGATTGACCTTTATCGATCTCGCACAGGAGAAGTTGTTTCTATATTTGACCCGGGGACCATCCCCATGATTTTGTTTTGTTATTTAGGCTTTGGTCAGGCCCTAAGCTGGAGGATTTTACCTATGGCGCATGTTTGGGTTGGTGGGGGAAACCGGAGTGCCCGGAGGAAACCCACACAGACACGGGGAGAACATGCAAACTCCACACCTTCTTGCTGTGAAGCATGAGTGCTAGCCACTCAGCCACCGTGCTGCCAGAGGGGAAAAAAAAAAAAAAAAAAAGACGAACAAACAAACAGATGGACAAACAGATGGACAAACAAACAAACAAAAGAACAAACAAAAGACAAGCAAACAGATGACCGAAGTCAATCTGGTTCCTAATTTGATCATTTAATATGAAATTTCCAACCTATTTTCTCCATTCGAGTAATGTATTTTTTCACTGCCTCAGATAGCTTGGTTAAAATACTCACACTAGTACACGAATATCCAAGTAAACTGTCCACGGTGACTTAGGTGGTAGAGCAGTTTTCTCATTGCTCGAAGGTTGGCAATTTGATCCCAAATGATTTGTGCGTACAGTTGTTGTGTCCTTGGGCAAGACCCTTCACTCACCTAGGTTATATGTATGAAGTTTACCTGATTAATCCCTTTTAAAGGGACAGTGTGTAGGATTCGTGGCGCATAGGTGGTTAGTAGCTATTCCACTTCCTCTTTTGGCTATGGCAGACCTCGAGGGTCACCCGGGCGCGACGTAGCGCCGACAGCTCGCGTGCCCGCGCACGAACCGCGCACCGCTGTATACATAAAACGCGGTCCCCCGTTCACTTTTTTTTTTTCTTTTCGCATGAAAACACACAATCCCGATCATGATTCATGACAATCTACACATCAAATGAAACCTTACAGTCTCCTCTTTTTGACTATGCAATTCATTTCCCTGCAAAACAATCACTCCCCGAGCACATGGGGCTTTTATACAGAAAAGCACAAAACTTAGCTTACTTAGCTTACCTTTGAAGGCTCTGGACAGGTCAAACTCTGTATTTCATCATAAACTTGGTCTCAATCTGTCCATAAGGATCCAGCGAATAAAATCCAGTAAAACAATTTAGTCCAAAATACGTGTTATATCCATTACAAGTGTGATACAGCAGCATGCTTCTTTACACGAGGCTCCCCCTTCCCCCCTCCCCTTCCCCTTCTCTCCTTCTCTCCTTCACTCCCATATGCAGCGCGGATGAGCAGCTATTAGCAGGAGCCGAGGCGAAGGCGGAGCCCAAATGTCCTTCTGCGGCTCTCGTATTCAAAATGGCTGCCTCTATATGGGGAAGATCCCCCTTTTATGTGACTATATCTAAGTCCAAAAGAATACTTTGATTTCATGATGGAAGTGAAAAGGCTTGGAAAACACTGTATTTTTGAATGGGTATCTTCAATTTCAGTAATTAACAGGTAAAAATCTTACACACTGTCCCTTTAAGCATTCTTTTGGCCACCTTGGGATTAGTATTTTCTAACTTAAAATAATGTCTACATAATAAACTACATCTGTTCCCTCTGCTGTCAGCAACAGAAATGAACAATCATTGTTACGCTAATAGAGGCATGCGTTTGTTTTGAACTCAATTTGAGCACAGAATGAATTCAGCGATGGTTTATGGGCTTAAACACTGCGCAAGAATATTTTTGAGTGCTCAGAGAAGAATTTTGGATTAATGGATTTATGAAACAAGCGTGAATGTAGCAAAATACAACTCAAGGTAAGTTTTTTTTTGATGAGTGGACAGCTGTATGACATGGTTAAAAGCCCAAAAATTCAATTTTGCATAATGTTTGTAACTATATAAGAAAAAAAATAGTACTTCCTAACCAGATCTATCTAGGCAAGTGGTTTTCAAAATTTGCACGCCAAGTGTCAAGTGTAACTAGGGTTTAAGAAGGTCTCAAATGGGACTATATGTCTAGTCTAACTATCTATCTTTGTATATCTATCTCTCTATCCATTCATGCAACCCTAATGTGACATTGTTTTGCCTGGTCGGCGCAGTTGTACATTTGTATTCCGTCGCACATCCACATTGTCATTCCGCGGCGCCCTCTCTGTTATTAAATTGTAATTTCAGCAAAGCACCGGGCAGCCTCCCGCATACTTGTCTTGTCATCACACTTAACTTTGCGACGGCTGGCTCCAGTTAGCACATCCGTTAGCTCAGCCCAGCGTTGAAGTTAAAGGGCCCATATTGATCTGTTTTCCTGATCTGTGTTATAATGTTGTTTCCTCATCGAATCTGTAGCATTGACGTCAAGGTTACCGCATACCATGATCAGTTGTGTAAAATAAATATATATTTAAAAAAAAAAATTAGATCTCTTCATGTCTACCTATATATCCGTTTTATTTTGGGCCCATATTGTGCTATTTTCTGATCTATGCTATAATGTCCTCATCACAAACATACCTGGAGTTGTGTTTTGTTTCATTTGCACATGTTTATTGCACAACTCCTGCACATTTACACTGAGTTCTTCACTCAAACTGAAACCAATCTATTCCACCATGATGTGATACACTTTGTTTTTAAACTCCACTGTGTTTTTAAACTCCATACACCTTCACTAGAATCGTTTGGATGATCTCAGCCCTGGAATTGCCAATCTCTATTGAACTAAAGGTAAAAGGAGCTGTTAACATGAAAACTAGCGATACATGACATCACAAGGTGGAACAGAGCATTTTGAGCTTTGTAGATGTAGACACACTAATAATAAATAAGTGTAAATAAATAAATAATAAGTGTGTAAATAAAACAAAACACAACTCCAGGTTTGTTTTTGAGGAGGTAATAACATTCTAACATGGCTTAAAGCTCACGTTTTGATCATTTCAGCCCTGGAATTGACCATCTCTTCTGAACTAAAGGTAAAAGGTAGCTGTTAACTTGAATACTACCACTACATGACATCACAAGGTGGAACAGAGCTTTTGAGCTTATAAATTAAGGGTTACTCAATTATCTGAATGAAACAAAACACAACTCCAGGTATGTTTTGAGAAGGTAACAACATTACATACATGGCTTAAAGCATTTGCATAACATAGGACCTTTAATTGGAAATACACAGGCTAATTCAAAATAATATGGAGACAATGAGATCGCTGTAATTAACCACACTGTTTAGCAGTGATCAAACAATGAGCTAATCTAGCTCAAGTCAAATAGTTTGCTTTAAAGAGAACAACAGTTTCTGTGTGTGTTAAGAAGTATCAACAGTGAGTATTGATGGTGTAAAATCTTTAAACCACCCACCCAGCCCACAGTGTAGCAAAGAGAACAGTAGCTTGAATCAAAACGCCAATACATTTTCTTCACAATGGAGAAAGTGTTTAGAGAATACAAAGATAGGATAATAATGAACAAAATACTGTATGTGTATATAAAATATAAAGATGGCAAAAAGAGAAATTCAGTTTATTTGGAATACGTTTTCGCAGCTCATCCAAACTGCTTCTTCAGTTCTGGTCAGACACTGGTGGACACTGCCTTATATCTGTGTGAAGGGAGGAGCCAAATACAATGAAATTACTTTGAAACTACCACACCTACATGTTTTCAGTTTCTGTTAGTTAGGTGTGCCTATTAAGCAGTTTGAATGAGCTGCGAAACGTATTTGACCAAATAAACTTTTGTTCAGTTGACAAATTGAATTTCTCCTTTTGCCGTGGATTCTACCCGGACGACTGAGGGATTCTACACAAAATGTAAAGATGTACGTAAATATGATATCACCATGCTTGGTCCCACTGCATGATGTCATTACATGAGCCGTTTCCCAATTCAGCGAGTGCACGGTCCGGAGTGTGGTCTCAGCCTGCAGTCGAGGTGGTGCATACTCGCTGAGCCCTGAGTGCAGTCCGTGGACCTCATGGGCGTCTGCGAAATGGAACAGGTGTCTCAGCTCAATGAGACGGGTGGTCTGCTCTTGTTCCCTAAAGACAAAAATATTATTCTATTACTACTAGTAATACCTCGAATTGGGACATGGCTACACTGTAGAATATCCAGCATTACAACAGCAAAGGAAATATAGAAATGTAAGGCAAAAGCATGGGAACGGTAATACAGGTGCCATGAACTATGCCGTTACGGCTACCGTCACACATTAGCGTTTAGCGTAGTTTCATGTAGCATAGTTGTAGGTGAGGTGAACCAGTACACACATTTTATAGTGAAGTTGCAACTGTCACATGGCGATGTTGCTGGCGAGTCCATCTTTGTAGTCATATATCCTGCCACGCTGTGCATGCTGGGGCTTTTAAGTGTGCGAAGCGTGCATGTTTGCACGCTTGGTCCACACCCCGATTTCCATGGAAATGACTGCGCTGTTCGGACCGCGTCTTAACTGTGCATGGGACAAAAACGAAATGGAACAGCAGTTGTATCACCGGATATGACGCGCATCCCCCTCCAAGCACGCTCCGAACCGTGCACTCACTGAATTGGGAAACGGCTATGGCAATCCAGGCAGTGGTTTTAAGGCCATGCATACTTCAAGCACTAAAAGTCTTTGTGCCATCTGCTGGACACATTGGTGTATATATGAACTCTGCTTTTACTGGTTTACTCACCATTATTACTGTATTGTTATAAAGAACTGCATACCTCGAAAATTAAGAATCAATCTGGAATTTAGTAACCGACCATAATCTGTAACTGCCTTATCTGGTTACACTTCCAAAACATTGGCACCGGCTGCAGAACAGTTCCAGTTTAGCGTCCAGCTGATGAAACGCACAGTTAAATGTTAAAGCCAGTGCTAAAAACATTATCTGCTCATGAGATAAAGCACAAAATGGAAGCCAAACAGTCCTTGGAGTCCACTTAAATGTTAATTGCACAGAGAAAATCAAACCAGTGCTTAGGCAAAGTAAAAAAACAAGCTGCGGAGATGACCCAGATATGAAAGAAGGGTTTCAAACCTTTAATTAGAAGCATCATTTTGTTTATTACACATTCAGGGTTGTGCGGTCCTTCTGGCCATCGTGGAAACAGCTCCCCAGTGTAAAGAGAAGAGGTGTTAAAAGCCAAGGTAGTAAAAGTAGTTGTTACTCAAGTACTCAGTGCTGTAAATGTTAATGTGTACGGCAGCCATTTTGTCTGGTACGCTTCCATCGGTGAGTTATGTATTGTTATTTTTAGCATAAGGGTATGTATTTTAACATATTACATTTTTCAGATTAATTGAATTTCACCTTTTTAAAATGTCACTTGTCTAGTCCAAAGTTACACAGTTCAGGTTTAAAGTGAGGTTTAGTGCATGATCTAAAAGTTTATCCTTGTCCAGATATTTTTTAAGCCACGTACATTAGTACTTTGACAGAGGAGGGTAGAGACGTTCAGTTTTGTGGGTTACTTTGAAACAATCAAGGCAGGGATAGCATCCACTAACTCTTTACCTGAAAAGTTACACAGTGCACCTTTGTATTGAATTTTGTTGCATGAGATAGTTTATCCTTGTCCAATTACCTGGCAGATATTTCTGGCACATATACCTTGCTACAGGGAGGTAGAAACATCCAGTTCCGTGGCTTATTTTCAAAGAATCAAAGCAAAGCTAACATCTTACCTGACCAGCCACAACGTTTTCTGAAAACTTTACAAAGACGAGTGGATCTGGAGCCGTATCCTGTCTGCATGATTTCTGACGGTTTAATTGACAGGCGGATTAATCAAAGAGATGTATGGTTCATTTGTTTAAAACAAAACCAAAAAACATGGTGAGTTATGTTAAAAAGGGGGAAAAAATAACGCAAAGAACTGAGTGCGGATTTCTGCAGAATCAACAATCGTAGCACTACAATCTTACTATCTCAGGTAAAAGAATTATAGTTAGTTACAGTAGTTATATATTTTCTTCTGCATGTCACGAGAATTTTTCCAATTTTCAGATGTCTTTCGCTTTTGAAAGACATAGCTAAAATTTAGCAGCTGTGGTTGGACCATTCTAAGTTAGGATGGAGGTTTGTCATGCTCTATTGTCGGTATTGTCGTTTCCAGTTTTGTGGCATAATTCAGAAATCAATCTTCTCCAAACTCTCTACCGGAAAAGTTATATAGTGCACCTTTAAATTGAGTTTTACCCAGTGAGCTAAAGTTTATGGTTGTCCCATTAGCCCGGTGGATATTTCATCACATAGACTTCGGAACAGGGGGATGGAGACGTTTGGGGATAGTGCTCCGCCTTGTCTCGCGTCCACACAAGGAGCGTGACCTCAATTTTCAGAGCCACTCGAAAGGCTCAGGTGCACTCAAGGAGAGACAGCTAGCTAGCTTGCTGGCTATTGAGTTTGTGTACCCCCAGGGGCACAAACATGTCCGCCGAGCAAACCTTTTATGTTTTCCTCTGCTTGCGGTTCACTCAGGGGTAGCAGCGACTGTCGCGATGATGACCAAAATGTATTGGGCTCCACATAGCCGCTCTGACGGGCTCCGACAGGCCCAGCCTACGTGACTACAGCATATGGGAGGACTGAAGGCACATTATATTTTCAAACGTTCAATTTAGGGCACTGCTGTTGGTATTTATAGACGCTGCACATGGTTTATACTGTTTTAGAAATGTATGAGCTAGAGTTCATTTTTAACAGTTGCGGTGGTTCCAAATTATTCCTTGCTTACCTTGTGAGTTTAGAACATCTTATTTATTCACCATGATGGGTTTATAAGTGCTTTTCACAACTTTCAGATACTAGGCTGGAGTTAGCAACAACTACTATGCTAACTACATACTTCCTGATTATTGGACAGTAAAAGGCTTTATGATTAGATGCAAAAAGCTGCTTCTACAATATACACTGCCTGACAAAAGTATTAGGACGATTGTGTATTTCTGAACTCTGGACGGAACTTCTGGTTCCAACAAGATAATGACCCAAAACACTCGTCCAAACTGTGTAAGGGTCATTTGGAGACGTGAGAACGGCGTCATCGACTGCAGGTTATGACACGGCCGCCCCAGTCTCCTGACCTGTCACCCATCGAAAAAGTGTGGGATTATTTGGATATTAAAGTGCGTTCCAGGAATCCGACTAACGTTAAACACCTGTGGAAATGTCTTCAGGATGAGTGGAAAACTATAGAGGATGGATATCTTGAAAAATCGTTGGACAGAATGCCTCAAATTTGTAAAGCTGTGATTAAGGCCAAAGGTGGTTATTTTGATGAAAAAGCTATTTAACTTGATATTGTTACATTTTTGCAATAATATGCCTTTACATATGATGAAATTTGCTTTAATATATCAATAAATTGATTTGTTGTCATTACCAATACGTCTTGTTATCATTATGAAAGTTCAGAAATACACAATCGTCCTAATACTTTTGTCAGGCAGTGTATATGTACTGGGACAAGACAAGTTTTGCTCAAATGCATGTAAAAGTCTTGCCTGGAAGAATCCATGACTCATCGCTGTACCAGCGGCGAGTCTGGTAACGCTTGGTCCAGAATGTGCTGCCGTTGCGCTTAGACAGACAACTAAGTGAACCAATCAGAGAACAGTTAACGGACAGCGACGTGAACCAAGCCGGTAGGAAGCAATGCAAAAACATCTTTTTTGAAAAGAAAGGCCTCTAGAGCTGTCAGCTGCTGTGGTTTTAAGGAATCGATGTGTTTTAGGTCATTTAAGACCAATTTTACAGCTGAATGGAAGTGACGTTGCGGGCAAAGGCGGGTGCACTGACGTCACCATCTTTGAACGAATCAGAATCGCGGAGTCCGTTGTTAACCGGAGGAGCGAGGGTGGAGCGAGGGTGGAGCGAGGGTGGAGCGAGGGTGGAGCGAGGGTGTCCAAATGGTATCGCGCTGTATAGCAAATACAGAGAGATATCATTTGGCTGGCCAGGTAAGTAAAAGTCATTAGCATGCTAGTTGTGGTTTTGTCTTAATGAGACGAGAGTGGTGAAAAGCAACTTTAAGCAGTTGATCTTGAGCAGATCTTTAATGGGGTGCACACTTATCATGTTAGGGCCCACCCAAGCCCTCTGGCTCTGCCCCTGCTCACTGTGGTGAATAGTAATGCAAGTGAGGAATAACTTTGGACCACTGCAAACCACTTAAAATGAACTAGTCCTATTTTTCATGTTTTCAAGACTGTAAAAACCAGCTACAAGAACTTAATTGTAATAATAATAATAATAATAATAGATTTTATTTATTAGGCGCCTTTCTGGACACTCAAGGTCGCCTTACAACAAGAGACCATAAAAGGGACAGAAAAGTGTAATAACTGGTGCTAAAATGACCAAAACCTGCCTCATACTCCTAACCACACCAGTATGGCAACAGTAACACAGAAAATAGTAGAAAATTGCAGTGTTTAGGTGTGTAGGTGATAGGAGTGGGAGATTGGTGAAAATCCTTTGTACCAGTTAGAGAAGCCAGCGTTTTCACCAGTGGATAAATGGTTTCACTGATTGGCTCCCGGTGCGGTTCAGACGACCTTGAGCCTCTCCAGGGAGCAAGGAGAACATTCATGGACAAGGTGATTCTTAGCGACCATAAGATCAGCTCACACGTGTATAGAGAAAACAAAAACTGAATTATAAATGAAATACATTCCTAAAAAGCTCATATGATGCTATTTTCTGATCTATGTTATAATGTTTCCTCACCACAAACATATCTGGAGTTGTGTTTTGTTTCATTTACACACATTTAACACACAAATCCTGCGTGTTTAGGCTGAGTTCTTCTCTCAGACTGAAAACACTCCTTGTTCGCTGTTCGCCAGGAAGTGCTACACTGTCTTTTTAAACTCCGCACACCTTTACTAGAATCATTTGGATGATTTAAGCCCTTGATTTGCCAATGTCTGTCTACTGAACTTTAAAGTTAACAGCTTCCTTTTACCTTTTAAAAGGTAGCTGTTAACTTTAACTATCACTTAAAGGTAGAAGAGAGCATTTTAAACTTTTAGCCAAAAAGAAATAGACTAAACTTGCATCCTTACTGCAACACACCACCATCAGAAATTGATGTAATTTTCTTAAAGCCCCAGTGTGTAGGATTCGTGGCGCATAGGTGGATTGTGCTATTGCACTTTCTGTTTTAGCTACGGCAGACCTCGAGGGTCACCCGGGCGCACGCACGAGCTGCGCGCCGCTACTGTATAAATAAAACGCGGTCCCGGTTATTTTATTTTGTTTCTTTTCTCATGAAAGCACACATTCCCGATCATGTACCATGACACTCTACACATCAAATGAAACCTTACAGTCTCCTCTTTTTGACTATGCAATTCATTTCCCTGCACAACAGTCACTCCCCGAGCACATGGGGCTTTTATACGGAAAAGCACAAAACGAGGTTAGCTTACCTTAGAATGCTTTGCACAGGTCAAACTCTGTATTTCACCATAAACTTGCTCTCAATTTGTCCGTAAGGATCCAGCGAATAAAATCCAGTAAAACAATTTAGTCCAAAACACGTGTTAGATCCATTACGACGTCTGATCCGGCAGCATGCTTGTGTTGTTTACCCAAAACCACGAGCCTTACCGAAGGCGAAGGCGGAGCCCAAATGTCCTTCTGCGGCTCTCGTATTCAAAATGGCTGCCTCTGCATGGGGAAGATCCCCCTTTTATGTGACTATATCTAAGTCCAACAGAATACTTTGATTTCATGATGGAAGTGAAAAGGCTTGGAAAACAATGTATTTTTGAATGGGTATCTTCAATTTCAGTAATTAACGGGTAAAAATCTTACACACTGTCCCTTTAAATATTATTTTTTCTTATTAAAGTTTTAGACTCTTTTGATGGTTACGTAAGTTGTGAAGGTGGGAGAGGAGACAGCCTTGAAATAATGAGCTTTGCTGAGTTCTGGGTCTCACTATATCAGCACATCTCATAAAGCAGTGAAGGTTTTTTCTAAATGGCCCATAGTCCATATCACAGCAGCTGTCTCTAAAGGATATACACTCAGTTACTATGGGATAAGCAGGCAGGAATGGCCTCACAAGTACTGCTGCAAGGGCATGAAGAGAAAACCTAAATAACAATAAACAAGGAACCACTCAGAAGCTCAAGAAGAAACCAAGTTAAAAAAAGCTACACATTTCTGATTTTATTTGGGAAACTGTTGACATTTTTCTATTTATTTTGAAAGTTCTTGAAAGAGCTGGTTTATGGAAAGGTCAAGTAAAACACTACATTAACTACTATACTGGATGATGGTCTGCCACCTGCTTCTCTCCATTGAGATGTTATTGCTTTGCCTGGAATGTTCCATAGCATATCATTAAACATATCTATCTCCATGGATACAAGAAGTGGAAAACACCAGCCCAAGGTAACAAAAGCACCTAATTTAAAGATCCCATGACATGGTACTTCTTGATGCTTTTATATGGCTCCTTAATGGTTCCCTAATACTGTAAATGAATCCTTCTTCAAAATCAACACACAGAGATAAGATGAGAAAGAGTCATAAATATCTCTCTCAAACTCTCCGCAAATGAGGAGAAAAGAGATGGCCAATAGTAGAGGGTGGGGGCATGGCCAAACTCTCCGCTCAGAGCTCACAGCTGATCCATTTCCTTGTTTTTGCACGGGGGGAGAGATTTGAAGCGTTCCATTGAAAAATAAACACATTTCCACAGAAAATAAAATTAAACCACTGCTGTTCAAAGGTCCAGAGGCTCAGATAAAGGACTTCCGAGCCTAGAAACACTCGGACGTGCCTCCAGGCAAATAAAAAAACACATTTCGCATTGCCTAGCGCATTCGCAGTCCAAACTCTCTGGGCGTGATTTACAGAGACGCTGAGTA
This sequence comes from Paratrypauchen microcephalus, assembly GCA_036785185.1. Taxonomy (NCBI): domain Eukaryota; kingdom Metazoa; phylum Chordata; class Actinopteri; order Gobiiformes; family Gobiidae; genus Paratrypauchen; species Paratrypauchen microcephalus. Next base: position 433,660 of record JAVJIX010000299.1, on the reverse strand, counting down.
CAGACAGACGGGGGTGGAACTGCATTTGCATTTCTTTTTTCAATTTGACGTCAATCAGGTGCCTTGTTCAAAATCGCCCGTTTGAGCTCCGATTTTTTGTAACGCAGAAAAGGATCGCAAATGCTCAGTTTAGACATTTCACAACTTTTAACCATGGGGGGGGGGGGGGGGGGGGGGCTAAACAGGGGAGGGGAGCTCACATTAACGTTCAAAAACCTCAGAAAGTGAAAATTTCATGCCATGGGACCTTTAATAAATGCAAGATAGATAGAAAACTGTGGAAAACTACAAGCAAAATAGTAACATCTCCATGGAGACAAGCAGTTCACAAGGCTCCCCACCAGAACACAGTGCACCTTTAAAAGTGCTATTTTTAAATGTCCCATGTTAAAACTGACTCTTTTGACGAGCTTAAAACCATGTTAGAAGTTAGTTATTACCTCCTCAAAACCTAATCTACCAAATCTGGAGTTGTGTTTTGTTTCATTCGCACATGTTTAAGTCTAAGTTTATTAGTCTATCTACGTCTCCAAAGCTCAAAATGCTCCGTTTCACCTTGTGATGTCATGAAGCAGTAGTTTTTCAAGCTATCTTTTATCTTTTGTTCAGTACAGATTGGCATTCCAGACCTGAAATTATCTAAATTATTCTAGTGAAAATGCATGGTTTAAAAACACAGTGGAGCACTTCCTGTATTACCACAATTCCAGGTAGGTTTTGAGTCGGTAACAAATAACTTGTAGTGTTTTCAGTTTGAGAGAAAAATTCAGCCTAAATATGCAGGATTTGTGTGTTAAACATGCAAATGAAAGAAAACACAAATCCAGGTATCCAGATCCTCAAATACCGTAATATGGATCAGTAGCTCAGTTGGTAGATTGTTTGTCCACTGACCCACAGGTTGGCAGGTATGATGAATGTGTGTGTGAATGGGCGAGTGGCTGTATAAAGATGTGGCCATTTACCATTTAAAGGTCCCATGGCATAAAATTTTCACTTTCTGAGGTTTTTGAATGTTAATGTGAGCTCCCCTACCCTGTTTAGGCCCCCCCATGGCTAAAAGTTGCGAAATTTGCGGTCCTTTTCTGCGTTTGAAAAAAAGACAGCTCAAACGGGCGATTTTGAACAAGGAAACTATGTGACGTCACATTGAAGAAAAAATGCAAATGCAGTTCCACCTCCCGTCTGGATATCTACCCACCGTCACGGCCAGAGTTTGGACCGCGAATGAGCTACGCAATGCAAAATGTGTTTTTTTATTTGCCTGGAGGCACGTGAGAGTGTTTCCAGGCTCGGAAGTCCTTTATCCGACCCTCTGGACCTCTGAAACAGCAGTGGTTTAATTTTATTTTTTGTGAAAATGTGTTATTTTCATTGAAACGTCTTTCTTCCTTCGCGCATAAAACGCAGAAGTGGAGCCAGCGCACATCGCACCGCTAAAACGAGGAAACAGCGGAGAGTTTGCCCCCCACCCACCCGCTGCTCTGGCCTGTCTCTGTCCTTCTCATTTGCATTCAAGCAACAACGCCCATAATGAGGTGTTCAGAGACATATTTTTGACCCTACCTGTGTTCATGGGTCTTTCTCATGCATGCTCTCATGCACGCATTTCTCATGCTCATGAGTCTTGATTTTGAAGAAGGGTTCATTTACAGTATTAGGGAACCATTAAGGAGCCATATAAAAGCATCAAGAAGTACCATGTCATGGAATCTTTAAGAGTGAAACTAGGAAGACATCATCACAACTATAATCTCAGTATTTATGCAGCATGACATTTCTTTTTTCCACGATCTGATTTGATCTTAAGCATACTCGCTAATCTCACCAAAAACATCCATCTGGCTCCAACCGCATCGTAGCCTTCACCAGTGCGTTAAAAATAGAACCAGCATCCTTTAATTCCCCTCTTAGCCCGGGTAAAAGCAACCTTCTCTTGAAACGTTAACAGCAGCCACAGTCAGGTGTGCGCGCGTAAATAATTCTTCAAATTGATTTTTCCTCGAAGTTTTGACGTGGAGGAAATCGGCGGACTCGTGCTAACACTACCGCGGGCTGTTTGGTCCTTTTACTTACCCAATCCACTCAGTCTTGTATTAGCATTATGAGCTAGCAGCGAAAACGTTCCCTCTCGTCCCAATGCCCCGCAGCTAGTTTTTTTCAACAAAAGTATTGATTTTCTTAATGTCCCTGCTCCCCCATCAACACATGGTGAGGAAATGACATTGTTTACAATGCAGAGTGCGTGTTAGCTTGGAGAAATGACATGTGCGTACAGTAGTATGTGAAGTATTCCCAGTTATGAGTATAGGAATTGATTTAAAATGGACTCTTGTGAGCTTTAAGTCATGTTATACTGTCATGTTGTTTCCTCATCTAAAATATACCTGGAGTTGTGTTTTGTTTCATTTACACGTTTGGGATCATTTTATTGAATACTGTTCACATCTCCAAAGCTCAAAATGCGCTGTTCTACCTTGTGATGTCATAAAGTGGTAGTTTTCAAGCTAACAGCTCTTCTTCCCACTCCTTTTCAAGCTTCGATAAGAAAAAAAATATGTGAAATGTACGTTAAGTGTATTGGATACATGCATACTTCTTGCATTCTTTAATCTGCTCAAAATAAATGAATGACATGAAAATAAAATGACTGATGAATATCCAAATGATTCTAGTGAAGCTGTAACACAGTGGAGCACTTGTATTATTGTTTAGAGCATGTGTGAATGAAACAGAACACAACTCCAGGTTTATTTGTGATGAGGAAAAACATCATAATACATATCAGAAAATAGCGTAATATGGGCCCTTTAAGTATATTTGGTTAATCGGAGCTGCAAATATAAACTCAAAATAATCAAATAAAAAAGCAATAATAGTGTTTTTCAGCCTATTCTAAATCGAGGCACAGTTTTTGGTTGAAAAGATTCTACGGTACACCGGCCATTCAAAAGTGCTCAAAACACTACAAAAACGTGTGGTACAAAGATTGTGTGCTTCATTGTTTCTGGTTCTCATTTCCACACTGTGATTGTGTTCTTCTTTTTTTGGTTCAGAAGGCTGCGGGGAAATGAAATGAAATCTGTTTAATGACGGACACTTTTTCGAGGCAGTTTGACGATACCACAAGAAACACGAAACACTGTTCTGCTCGCATTTAGTTGAACAATAATGACAAAAAAAAATAAACAAGACACCTTTACCTTCTTACTTTGTTGTTTTATTTATCTGATACTTGTATCAGCAACTTAACAGAAGGATTAAACTACGATTAATAATTTTGACCATAAACTGAAAAAAAATGGACTAAAGGAGTGTGAAGTCACCAGTAATGGAACGCAACAAAGTAAAAGCAGTAAAGTGCTTGACCTAAAGGTGCATTGTGTAACTTTTTTGGTGAAGGGTCTGTCAAATTATTGTCTCTATGTTATTGCTTTATTTGGAATGTTTCACAGTACGGTATTAAATCTTCACAGAGACCAAACCGCTCACAGTTAGAATGCTTGTTTTTCTAGGTATTTTGTGCTATAAAACCACCTGTAATTGAATACATGTAAGGTAGAGCTGATTAAAGTCATACTGTGGAACATTCCAGGCAGAGCAATGGCATATCCGTAAAAAACAAGCAGGTGATGGACTCCCACCATAAAGTTACACAGTGCACCTTTACGTAAAAGTTTTAGGTATCTGTACTATAACTAACTTTTACAGTGGGTACTTTTACTATATTTACACTACATTTAAGAGCAGATATCTGTACTTTCTACTCTACTACACTTTTTAACTGGACTTTTATTATTGTTAAGGTTTTATCTTCAACACATTCATAGTTTGCGCAAACAAAAATATTCAAATAAAAACAGTTAGGAAAAAGACAATCAGTTCAATTCATCACAAATCATTTTGCTCCTGTATCTATACTTTTACTTAAAGGGACAGTGTGTAAGATTTTTACCCGTTAATTACTGAAATTGAAGATACCCATTCAAAAACACATTGTTTTCCAAGCCTTTTCACTTCCATCATGAAATCAAAGTATTCTTTTGGACTTAGATATAGTCACATAAAAGGGGGATCTTCCCCATGCAGAGGCAGCCATTTTGAATACGAGAGCCGCAGAAGGACATTTGGGCTCCGCCTTCGCCTTCGGCAAGGCTCGTGGTTTTGGTTAAACAACACAAGCATGCTGCCGGATCGTAATGGATCTGACACGTGTTTTGGACTAAATAGTTTTACTGGATTTTATTCGCTGGATCCTTACGGACAGATTGAGAGCAAGTTTATGGTGAAATACAGAGTTTGACCTGTGCAAAGCATTCTAAGGTAAGCTAACCTCGTTTTGTGCTTTTCCGTATAAAAGCCCCATGTGCTCGGGGAGTGATTGTTGTGCAGGGAAATGAATTGCATAGTCAAAAAGAGGAGACTGTAAGGTTTCATTTGATGTGTAGAGTGTCATGGTACATGATCGGGAATGTGTGTTTTCATGAGGAAAAAAAAAAAAAAAACGGGACCGCGTTTTATTTATACAGTAGCGGCGCGTGGCTCGTGCGCGCGCCGGGGGGCCCTCGAGGTCTGCCGTAGCTAAAACAGAAAGTGCAATAGCACCATCCACCTATGCGCCACAAATCCTACACACTGGGGCTTTAAGTAACAAAACGAGTACTTCTTCCACCAATGGACGTCACCCATTGTGTTCAGCTCCAGTCAAATGAAGCTCATTGAGGCTGGTGGTTATACAGGCGAATTTGGAGCAGGGTTCCATATTTGGAAATCCAAGCATGTGTATCATATCAACCAAAGAGCCAATCAGGACGAAGGGTGATGAAGGTTATGCCCGCACCGCTGGATTGGCACGGGGCCAGTGCATAGCAACGCTGTCAGTCAAACCTGTTGCTAATGCTAGCGGGAGTGACCTCGGGGAAAGACGTTGCCTGATTTGTCTGTTATTAATGTTCATACTGTATCTTGATTTAGGGATGAAAGAGAGATTTTAAGACCAAAATGAGGAGCCAGAGGGGATGGAGCCAAATTACGTCCATGCTCACTTCCTATTTGGATTGTCCTATAGTTTTAACATTGAGCTGGAGGACAGGTCAGAACTCTATGGTGGAATCTGCTCTTTAACTGTCAGATTGCAGATTCCTTGACCTGGTTTATGGCTAATATCTCCGTACCTATCCGCACGAAATAAAAACAAACTCAAAACCTGTGTCTTCTCTGTCAGCACAAATGAAAGTGTTTTCACAAAACTTCAGAAAGTGGTGCCATTTTTCAACCCCAAAGACGTGAGTGTTGTCAGATGAAAGGACCGTGAGATTAACATGGCAAGTTTGTGGATCCATTACCTAAAAATAATGATAAGGTTCAACATCTGTGGATTTTTTTGTGTGTGTGTTTATATATACACATTTCTTCCCAAAACAGTGAAAGTTCTTACTACTGATTCTTATGAACTTTAAAGATCCCATGACATGGTACTTCTTGATGCTTTTATATGGCTCCTTAATGGTTCCCTAATACTGTAAATGAATCCTTCTTCAAAATCAACACTCACTGCATGAGAAACAGAGATAAGATGAGAAAGAGTCATTTTCCTCACTCAGAACACTCTATAATGGGCGTTGTTGCTTGAATGCAAATGAGGAGGAAAAAGCTGGCCAATTGTAGAAGGTGGGGGCGTGGCTAAACGCTCCGCTGTCTGCTCTGTGCGCTCTCTGATCCATTTCCTTGTTTTTGCACGGGGGGAGAGAGTTAGAGTGTTCCATTGAAAAATAAACACATTTCCACATAAAATAAAATTAAACCACTGCTGTTCAAAGGTCCAGAGGCTCAGATAAAGGACTTCCGAGCCTAGAAACACTCGGACGTGCCTCCAGGCAAATAAAAAACGCATTTCGCATTGTAGCGCATTCACAGTCCAAACTCTATGGGCGGGATATACAGAGGCGCTGAGCGGAGACAGAGGGAGGGGCTGGAGCTGCATTTGCCGATCTGACGTCAATCAGGTGCCTTGTCCGAACTCGCCCGTTTCAACACTGGTTTTGTGTAACGCAGAAAAGGATCGCAAATGCTCAGTTTAGACATTTCGCAACTTTTGGCCATGGGGGGGGCCTAAACAGGGTAGGGGAGCTCACATTAACGTTCAAAAACCTCAGAAAGTGAAAATTTCATGCCATGGGACCTTTAAGTCATGTTATAATGTTGTTACCTCCTCAAAAACATACCTGGAGTTGTATTTTGTTTCATTCACATGTTTGACTAATCCTTTATTATTAGTCTGTCTACATCTCCATAGTTTAAAATGCTCTGTTCCCCCTTATGATGCCATGAAGTTGTAGTTTTTAAGTTAACAGCTACCTTTTACCTTTTGTCCAGTAGAGATTAGCAATTCAAGGGCTGGAGCACTTTGAGGTACTACCACATGACATCACAAGGTGGAGCAGAGCATTTTCGGTTTGTGAATGAAACAAAACACAACTCCAGGTATATTATTAGAACAGTTCAGAAAATAGCGTGGGCCCTTTAAATTCTAACAGACATAGACAGCAAATATTTCTCATTGTATTGCTTCACTTGCTTTCCTAAATTCCACAGCTTTCTCCACTTTTCTCCACTTGTTCGGGCCCGCGATGTTCCTGAAGATAGAGAATTGGAACGGAAGGCGGTAATTGAAATACTTGTGAAGAAAAAGTTCACATGATTTGATTTTTTTTTTTTTTTTTGCCTCATTTCTGGAAGCTTGCGGGACTTAAGTGGCAGGCGAAATCCATTTGTGTCCACAGGTGACAGTGAGTGTGACAGGTACATCCGCCGCCATTCTCCACCTGCACCTGCCAGACGCTATTTAGTACTCAGGCCCACTCCATACATATGTAAATGAGTTTAATTACACACTAGAGTTGCATATTGATTTAGAAGGTTCATTGTGGAGATGTGAATGTGTTCAAATTTCACTCAAAAACATAGAAAAAAAGCCCATTGTTTGATTCAATAAGCTTTTACATAGGTTCAACAGAGAAATTTGGTGTGTTTTTGTTGTTTTTTTAAAGAATTTGTTATGTTTTAGTTGCACTGCATACCACCATCTGTATCTATGGAGATATGTTATTGCTGTGGGCTGGAATGGTCAGATCAACCCTTTTTACAATAAAAACTATGAATGGGTTTTGTTTCAATTAAAAGAATGATGATGATAATGAAATAAATGCCTAGATAGATGTTTAATTCTATACTGTGTAACATTTTAGGCAAAGCAATAACATGTCCATAGAGACAAGCAGGCGACAGACCAGTGCACCTTTAAAATGTGAAGAAAAAAAAAAAAGAACTATACTCAACAAAAATATAAACGGAACACTTTTGTTTTTGCTCCCATTTTTCCTGAGATGGACCCAAAGATCCAAAATTCACTCCAGATACACAACACTACCATTTCTCTCAAACATTGTTCACAAATCTGTCCAAATGTGTGACAGCGAGCACCTCTGCCCCGCCGAGACAATCCACCCCACCTCACAGGTGCGCCACATCAAGATGCCGATCCCACATCATGACCAGTGCACAGGTGCGCCCCAGACTGCCCACAATAAAAGGACACCCCGAAATGTGCAGTTTTTTTTTGCTTTATTGGGGGTCTGGGGACTCAGAACCAGTCAGTATCTGGTGTGACCACCATTTGCCTCATGCAGTGCAACACATCTTCTTCGCATAGAGTTTATCAGATTGTCAGTTGTGGCCTGTGGAATGTTGGTCCACTCCTCTTCAATGGCTGTGCGAAGTTGCTGGATATTAGTGGGAGCTGGTACACGCTGTCGTATACGCCGGTCAAGCACATCCCAAACATGCTCAATGGGTGACATGTCCGGTGAGTATGCTGGCCATGCAAGAACTGGGACATTTTCAGCTTCCAAGAATTGTGTACAGATCCTTGCAACATGGGGCCGTGCATTATCTTGCTGAAACATGAGGTGATGTTCATGGATGTATGGCACAACAATGGGCCTCAGGATCTCATCACGGTATCTCTGTGCATTCAAAATGCCATCAATAAAATGCACCTGTGTTCTTCGTCCATAACAGCCTTTGAAGAGGAGTGGACCAACATTCCACAGGCCACAACTGACAATCTGATAAACTCTATGTGAAGAAGATGTGTTGCACTGCATGAGGCAAATGGTGCTCACACCAGATACTGACTGGTTCTGAGTCCCCAGACCCCCAATAAAGAAAAAAAATGCACATTTCGGGGTGGCCTTTTATTGTGGGCAGACTGGGGCGCACCTGTGCACTGGTCATGATGTCAGATCGGCATCTTGATGTGGCGCACCTGTGAGGTGGGGTGGATTGTCTCGGCGGGGCAGAGGTGCTCGCTGTCACACATTTGGACAGATTTGTGAACAATGTTTGAGAGAAATGGTAGTGTTGTGTATCTGGAGTGAATTTTGGATCTTTGGGTCCATCTCAGGAAAAATGGGAGCAAAAACAAAAGTGTTGCGTTTATATTTTTGTTGAGTGTAGTTTGGACCACTGCAAACCATTTACAGCAAAGGTATGCCTCACTTGTTTTATGTTTTCCAAACATCCTAATCACCATAAGATTATAAGCACTTTTAGAGGTCAAAGCAGAGGCAAGTCGTGTTAATACTAGCAGCACGTTTCCTGAATCTTGGCCGATAAAATGCTTTCTAATTACATGCAGATAGTACAGCGGACTTAATTTGACGTTAAGAGCTGCTTATATGATCTGTACACAAATTTTGCAAAAAAAACAAAACAAAAAGTAGTATATAAGTACTATGCGAGGTAATTTTTAAAAACTTTCTACCATGTTATATGTTGTTCCCTCATCAAAAAGAAAAAAAAATAGGCAATCTCTCCTAGGCCCTATTTGAATCCTCGTTAAGGTTACCTGTTAGCTTCTGTTCAATGCTCCACCCACATCGCCCACGCTCTCACATGACAGTTCTCCATAAGTATACAAAAGCATGATGCAAACTGCTCTGAAGGGAAGGGAGGCTCATATGGCCAAAAATGAAAGTGAAACATGGTGATCGAAATGTGTTGAAAACTGTTAGAAGTCAGAATGGCTCTTTTTCTAGACATTTTTGAGCTATAAAACCATCTGTAATTGAATAATTGAGTAAATATAAGGTAGAGCTGTTTAATGTCATACTGTGGCACATGCCATAGCCATAGAAACAAACAGGTGACAGACCCCCAATCAAAAATTTTAAACAAATTGGAAAAAAAAACTTAAATATGTTAATATAATCCAGAATTTATATAAAAAAATTAAAAAAATAAATACCTGCACATGCTATTTTAATACAGTTGTTTTAATTCAAATTTTGGGTTTCCAATTTAGTAGTTTTGATAGCTATAAAAATGATGAAAATAGCGCTGCACAGAACTCATAAAACCCATTAGCGTCAACAGGTAATTATGGAGTGTTGAGTTTCCCGTCCCCAGGCCCCCTGTGAGTGACACCAGCCCCAGCATTAAGTCATCAAGGCCCCTCGTTACACAGGTAAGACGAGTTAATTGCAGACACAGGTTTCATATATATCCATTCAAATGAGTCTCTCGGTTTAGCCAGGATCTATCCCACACAGTAATCACTCACTAATTAGGTCGGGCAATGCACGACGGACAATTCCAAAAGCAATTTCGTTTTCCAATTAAGTATCTGCTAAAAAGAATGGGATAACTCTTGGGTGTAATATCGGTAAGCGTAACAGAGGGTAAACTGTTTGTCTAGTTAAAGTGAGCTGTATAACTTTCTTTTGTTTGCTTTGCTTGGAATGGCCCAAAATTAATTTATATGCTAACAGTATGCTAAAATTGTCAATCTCCATGGACACAGGCAAAATACTGATCATATCTAAACAATGGCACCCTTCCTCACAGTGAGAATGCATTTTATTTTATTTTTTATTTTATTTATTTTTTGCTTGGAATGACTCACAGTATGCCAAACTTATTTATCTTATTCTCTGTGCAATGGTGATCCTGCTCACAGTAAGAATGGATTTATTATTATTATTATTATTATTTATTTATTTATTTATTTATTTATTTATTTATTTATTTATTTATTTTTTATTTATTTATTTTTTATTTTTTTGCTTTGCCTGGAATGACCCACATTATGGCATTAGACTTATCTCTATGGAGACAAGCAAATTTACAAGTCAGATCTGTAGAATGGCGACCCTGCTCACAGTAAGAATGCATGCTTTTCAAGGTATTTTCACAGCTTAAAATCAAATGCAGTTAAATAAATGCTATAGATGTATGCTAAATGCCTTACTGTGGAACATTCTAGCCAGAGCTAAAATATCTCCATGTAGACAAGCACGTAGAGGACCCCACACACCAGAAACGTTACATAATCCACATTACACGTTCTGTTTTCAAATTGTGTGTTGACAACTGAAATGCTGCTAATTTGACTTTTCAAACATGCATCACTCCCCATTGTCACCAGCAGGAGGCAGCAGACAATCCAAGTTCTTTAATGGAAAGTGAAAGACAAACTTCTGGCCAAGAACTTGTTTTTTACACATTTATTTTAGAAAATATGAAATACAAATGCAATCATGATCAAATATTTTCAAAAATGCCAAAAGTGGCACTTTTAGTCATGTTATCATGCCGTTACCTCCTCAAAAACATACCCAGAGCTCAAAATGCTCAGCTCCACCTTGTGATGTCATGAAGCAGTAGTTTTCAAGTTTCAAGCTAATTTTGTTCAGTGGAGATTGACAATTCCAAGGCTGAAATAATACACGTTATTCTAGTGAAGGTGGATGGGGCACTTCCTGTACTACCACATGACATCAAGAGGTGGAACCGAGTGTTTTCAGTCTGAGAGAAGAATGATAATATGCAGAGTTTGTGTGTTAAATAAAACAAAACACAACTCCAGGCATGTTTTTGATGAGGAAACATTATAACATAGATCAGAAAATAGCATAATATGGACCCTTTGAAGTATAATATATTTTCCTTTTTGATGCTATAGCTTTAAATCCCTGTCCATTCTGCTGCATCAGACTCTTTTATTAGTTTGAGAGAGAAGAGATGTATTTGCTCAGACAACCCCTCAGTGGACTGGGCTCTGATGGCTCTGCTGGTGCCCGGGTCTCAACAGTGCCTGATAGAAGCCAAATAGTCTTTCACCTTTGTGATACAAAACAAAGCACTTAGGGCAGTTTATAAGCAGAGGAGAGGTCCCAGCAAATAGACCACACACCCACACAGAGATACAGAGATACATATGGAGAGGTGGTGTTTGGGCAGAGCGAAGGGGGAACTGCAGTATTGTTTTCCAATATTCTAAGGGGTTTTTGATTTTGGGGATGTAGATTTTGATGGTGCCCATGAAAAAAATCCAGCTAGAGAAAGAGTTGGCCCATAAGAATGGCCCAGATTACGCTATTTTCTGATCTATGTTTACTCAACATAGGACTGTTATATATTACATGTGTTTTTGATGAGGAAACAAAATTATAACATGGTTTAAAGCTCACAATAATCTATTCTGCGTAAAATAGGGTCTTTAATAGGATTGCATCATTATTAATTTAAAGATGCACTGTGTAACTTTTTGGGTAGTCCGTTGAATGTTTCACAATATGGCATTAAACATCTATCTTGCATTCATTCAAATATATTTTTATTTTTATTATTGCTAAGAAATTTTGAAAAGTTGAACAGTTTACTGATGTGAACAGGCTCACCAATCTATCCTTTTGGAGGTTTCTACCATTCCCACGCCAAAAACATGCTTGTACATGAATGTTTCAGTAAACTAGCGATCTCGCCAGAGCCCCTATTTGGACCCTTCTTACGTTTAGCTGTACAATCCATACAATGCTCAGTCCATAATTAGCGAGATGATTTTGTTGTGATGGTGCTCTGAAGGGGACTGAAACTGAAACAAATAAAAAAATTTACGGGCGGCAGTAGCTCAGTTGGTAGAGTTGGTAGAGCGTTTGTCCGCTGATCCAGGGGATGGTGGTTGGAATCCCACTCTCGACAATGCATCGTTGGTTGAGCGGTCAGATCTACTGACCGGCGGGTTGGCGGTGCGATACCAGCTCCCACAGATGAGTGCTGCCGTTGTGTCCTTGGGCAAGACACTTAAAGGAAAAGTAACGTTTTTTTTACAATCTGAGCCTTCTTTCGGCAATAAAACAAGTAGTTTTACTCACCCATAGCAGTTTGGTGTCAATTGGAGCAGTATCGCAGAACTTATGTTGTAGCCGTTCTGTTCTACTAATGATCCCGTATCCGTTAGCGTGAGTGCTCGGGGCACTGATTTGCGGTGTCCAAATAACACAAACTTTAGCACTTTTCAAATCACAGAAGATCGCTGTGTCAGCGTAGACTTTTAGTAGATTCCAAAACGGCCTGAAACCCGATATCGCAACAGAAAAGTAAAGTTCAGAGCGGTGTTAGCTTCTTTTGGACTAGCGGTGTTTACAAAACAGCTGAGTTCACGCATGCGCACTGTCCTCTCTGATGACGTCATCAAATGAATCTATAGCTGCATATCGGGTTTCAGGCCGTTTTGGAATCCACTAAAAGTCTACCCTGACACAGTGATCTTCTGTGATTTGAAAAGTGCTAAAGTTTGTGTTATTTGGACACCGCAAAGTAATGCCCCGAGCACTCACGCTAACGGATACGGGATCATTAGTAGAACAGAACGGCTACAACATAAGTTCTACGATACTGCTCCAATTGACACCAAACTGCTATGGGTGAGTAAAACTACTTGTTTTATTGCCGAAAGAAGGCTCAGATTGTAAAAAAAACGTTACTTTTCCTTTAACCCCACCTCGCCTCCAGTGTCTGTGCACACTGGAAGAGAGCCCCCATGACAGAAGTACATCAAGGCCGGCTGCTTGGGGCCGTCCCCCCGTGGACCCACCACCCACAGAAGGATCCGTGGGAGCCTGTGCATTGTGTTCTGGGTGGCAAATCTGTCTGGACTATTGCCCCCGCAACCCAGAATACGGAAAAAGCTGAAGAAAATGGATGGATGTAATACGTTGTTTTCTAATAATTCTATGTGTTAGCAAATAATACATCATATAAGTAGAATGCAGAGTAGTGCTTTCAGTTAGCATCACCTCCCCAGGGAATGTTGACAACATCAGCTGAAAGTATCATACCCCTCCATGTGTTTTGCTCAGACTTTATGCTGTACCTCAGATGCCTTCACTCAGCGTCTGTCCATCTCTTGAATGAAAGCACTCCCCATTCTCTCCGCAGAGGACAGATGCTCCCTCCATTCATCCCGTAATTACATCGCACTGTGAGCTTGGGCCCGGCTATCGCTCCATCTTTTCCCTTCTTATGTTTGTGGAGATTTCGATAAGACCAGAAATATCCCCCTGGTGCTTCGACAATGGGAGACAGAGCGCTTGACCCTTCACATGCGGCTGGCTTGTTTTGCATTCTATTCAGACCCAGACAAAACAAAAGCAGAAACAAGAGAATGTGAAAATGATGTGGAATTACAAAATGTAGACGGATTACTGATTTGAGTTCAGAATGGGTTATGGAAGTTAGAATTTTTTTTTATATTAAAAGAAAAAAGTGCGAGTAGTTTTTATCTGGAGTTTAATGACTAGATATTATATCAAGATTAGTTATTAGTATATTGGTTAGCATATCCCAAAAGTAATGAACCTTTATTTTAAAATATGTTTAAAAAAATCAATCGTTTAAAGACTTTTTCCCAATTTTCTCCCATGTATTTGAACAAAAAATACATCTGCCCCAGTACAGATATATTTTATAAGCAGTTCTTGGCATCAAAATAAATCCACTCAGTATACTGTCTGCATTTAATTATACATAGTTTTATTGTCTATGAATCAGGAGGTGCATAGTTAGCATGCTAGTTGTCATTGTTAGCTTTACCTTCATGGCGAAACTCCTCACTGTTCTCTGGAGAGTTGGGAAAAGTGCTTATAAAGTCAACGCAGTGAAGAATTAGACTGGCTGAAATGCGATTAGTAACGAAAACTTATTCCTTACTTAAGAATAGACCCGATACCAATTTTGATACCTAAGTGATCATTTTAAAAGCTCTTTTTTTTGGATCATTTTGTGTTGTTTTTTAACTCTAAATAATTGAATTTGTTTATTATACCATGTGCTCTTACAGAAATTCTGATAAATCTCAAGATGAACTTGTTCGGGACAGGTCAAATGTTATCCATATTTTTTTCTTCAGTATCAATGATTGCTTAAAGCCCCAGTGTGTAGGATTCGTGGCGCATAGGTGGATGGTGCTATTGCACTTTCTGTTTTAGCTACGGCAGACCTCGAGGGTCACCCGGGCGCGCCGTAACGCGGACAGCTCTCGTACCCGCGCACGAGCCGCGCCGCTACTGTATAAATTAAACGCGGTCCCGTTTTTTTGTTTGTTTGTTTTTTCTCATGAAAACACACATTCCCGATCATGTACCATGACACTCTACACATCAAATGAAACCTTACAGTCTCCTCTTTTTGACTATGCAATTAATTTCCCTGCACAACAATCACTCCCCGAGCACATGGGGCTTTTATACGGAAAAGCACAAAACGAGGTTAGCTTACCTTAGAATGCTTTGCACAGGTCAAACTCTGTATTTTACCATAAACTTGCTCTCAATCTGTCCGTAAGGATCCAGCGAATAAAATCCAGTAAAACAATTTAGTCCAAAACACGTGTTAGATCCATTACGACGTCTGATCCGGCAGCATGCTTGTGTTGTTTACCCAAAACCACGAGCCTTGCCGAAGGCGAAGGCGGAGCCCAAATGTCCTTCTGTGGCTCTCGTATTCAAAATGGCTGCCTCTGCATGGGGAAGATCCCCCTTTTATGTGACTATATCTAAGTCCAAAAGAATACTTTGATTTCATGATGGAAGTGAAAAGGCTTGGAAAACAATGTATTTTTGAATGGGTATCTTCAATTTCAGTAATTAACGGGTAAAAATCTTACACATTGTCACTTTAAAGGTCCTATATTATATTATCCATCCTATCTATCGCTTTTCCATCTTCTGGGTCACGGGGGCAGCAGTCCAAGCAGATCTGCTGCCCAGAACACAATGCACCAGCCCCCATGAATCCTCCCGCGGGTGGTGGGTCCACAGGAGGAATATTATATTGTGTTGCGCAAAATTGAGCTTACGCCATGTTAGAATGGTATTGCTTCCTCAAAAACACTGGAGTTGTGTTTGTTTGTTTTTTCATTCACACGTTTGCGTAACCTTTTAGTATTAGTTTGTCTACATCTCCAAAGCTCAGAATGCTCTGTTCCACCTTGTGATGCCACAAAGCAGTATTTTTTTAAGTTATCAGCTACCTTTTACCTTTTGTTCAGAAGAGATTGGCAATTCCAGATTTGATTAGCCAAATGACTCTAGTGTAGGTGTGTAGAATTTCAGTGGCGTCACGAGGTGCAGTAGAGTGTTTTCAGTTTTGTTTCAATTTGTGTTTTAAACATGTGTGAATGAAACAAAACACAACATCAGGTACGTTTGTGATGAGGAAACAACATTATAACGGATCAGAAAATGGCATAATATGGGCCCTTTAAATGAGGCCAGTTTTATTATCTGATTTTTGATACTTTTGACAACCACAATCTAACCAAGCAAAAACACTGCAATTCCTATACAATAACAGAGGCTAAAGAGTACTACAGATATCTTTGACATTGTTCACACTATAAAGGGTCGCGAGCACCAGGGGACCTCACTATAGATGGATTTTTGAACATGCCCGGTCCACTGGGTCACAACAGAAAACACACAAGAACACGGCACACAGAAGTGATCTCAAAGGACATCCGCCAAAAACAAATCACGAGTAGAAAATATATATGAGAAAGAATTGGGACAGAGAATGGCTGGCTTGACAAACTGTACTCATCCAGGTATTACTGTTACTGCACTGAGTATCGAAGTTCAGAGTTTTCAATTGTTAACTGCTATGACGACAGACTTAAACCTATGGATGGTTACATTAAGATGATTTCTTTTTGTTTGGATTTGACTCATGAGAATTACAGTATTTTAGCATTGAGAAATCCTCTGTCTTTCAAGCTGTTATGGGGCAAATATTTAGAAAATGTGGTTCCACTTTATAATAACTACACCTGATTTTTAGTGTCTTATAAGTGTGAAAAATGAAACTACAGTGGTACCTCACCTTACGAAAGACCCTACATACGAAAAATCCAAGTTACGAAACGCCTTCACGTTAAATTTTGGTCTCTAGATACGAAAGAAAATTCAAGTTACGAAACGCGAAATCTCAAAAATTCGAATAATGCGCGCTCAGATGCACGCCCCACTGTTATCCCCGCTCAAAGAGCACCTTTCTCGGCCTCTTAGCTCTAGCGCCGAACACGCAAGATTTTCAACAAAATGTATTAAATAGTGAAGCGTGGGGGGAGACACGACTCCAGAAGCAGCGCGGAGACATGAACGCACTGCGCGGCGCGAGGAGCACGCACCACGCGAGCAGTCCTGGTCTGCACGACCGGCACCGGGGCTGCGAGCACGAGATAGAACCGCGGCGCCTGGACCACGTCCTCTGGAGCCCGAGCCACAAACCAGCCGCACGAAACCATCAAAGAGCGGCACGTGGTAGTTTAATCCTGGTCCAGTTCTGGTTTAGTCCAGGTCCAGTCCAGGTTTAGACCTGTTCTAGACCTGGTTTAGTTCTGGTCTAGACCTGGTTTAGTTCTGGTCCAAACCTGGTTTAGTTCTGGTCTAGACCTGGTTTAGTCCACGTTTAGTCCTGTCTAGTCTCTTAGCCAATCAGGACGCAGAACCAATGTTACACTATTAAAAAAAAGTTACACTATAAAAAAAAAACCTTGGAACGAATCAGGCCTTTTCCATTGAAATAGCTACTCAACTTACGAAAAATTCACGTTACGAAACCACTTCTGGAATGAATTAATTCCGTAAGGTGAGGTACCACTGTACTTCTTTTGTAATAGTTTGCAGTGGTCCTTGCTTACCTTATGTCAAAGTCAAAGTGTACTTTATTGTCAATTCACTATGTAACAGACACACAGAGGACTGAAATTGCGTTTCACCAGATGCCAAATGTGCAATTTAAACTAAAAACACGCACAAACACACAGCTACACTGAAGTGTATATAGACACCAGTAATAAATAGACCTAAGACACACAGGTAAACATATACGCTTCCAACAAGAAGGAAAGTTCGAGGTAGAATGAAATGTGCAATATGTAAGGTGCAAAATAAGTGAAGGTGCAATTTGCAAAGTGTATATAAAATATAAAATATACAAAGTGTGTTATAATTTCGCATTCTATTGGAAAAAGTCTCCCGTTATGGATTGTTTTCTGATATAGGCAGTGGGCTGAAACATTAGTGGAAGGAACATTACTGCACAAATAGGCCATAGGTGGAGACCAGTATACTACACCATGATAAAAGGAGAAGTTCAATTTGTCTCATCCGAGAGGCTTCGTCAGCTCTCATTAGAGCTGACGAAGCCTCTCGGATGAGCGGCGAAACGTCTTCAACCAAACAAACTTTGTCCAGTTGACAAATTGAACTTCTCCTTTTATCATGGATTCTACCTGGACGACTGAGGGACTTTTCACGTATACTACACCATGTTACACAGTGCACCTAGAAAATGAGATGTTTGGACCTGAGGTGAAAATTAAAAAATAAAATGTTTTCAAAATGTTTTGACCATTTGAACAGAGTGTTTGATGCAAAAGTCAAAGTGCAATTTACAGGTCCAGTTTGTGAAAAGGTGGGCTGGTTCAATAAATAAATAAAAATGACATTTAAAAGAAAAAAAACCAATAACTAAATGAAACTGTATTGTGTGTTTCCAAAACTAACGAAAACTGAAATTATAGATAAATTGCTCTTCATTTTCATCTTTGTCAATTTATTTACAAGCCTTGGATTGCTATAAAATAAATTTGGAAGTTTTGGTGTGTATTTTTATTTGTTTTTGCACTTAAGGCTGCAGCTTGTGGACGGCTTTGGTTGTTGTGGGGGTAAACCTGAATCAATGTTTTAAAATTGTATTTGTTTGTTGTAAGTTTGATAACAATACTTTGTTTTTGAATCCTGCACTTGACAAATAACCAAAAGTATAACCCAAAAACTAAAACTAATACTAAAACTGAGCAGAAAAAAATGAAAAGTAACTAAAACTATCAGAGCCACTCTAAAAACTAATTACAACTAACTGAATTAGAGGGGGAAACTACTACTATATTACTACTATAAACTTTCAAAGGTATTGTTTTAGTGTAAAAACACATATAATTAATAATCAGGTTTAATGCCATCCTGTGGTACATTCCTGGGAAAATCTCCCTAGTACATGACCACAACCACGTGCTGGACAGTTATTTTCTTATCTATGACCTTATCTATCACCTCACAAAAGTACATTTTGTGTAACATAGGACCTTTAAATACATGGATACAAATAATGTAGAAAAAAAAGCACAATATCGGCCCTTTAACAACATGTTCTAAGTATGGTGCTAAAGACTAAAATTGCTATTGCTTCAGTGACCGTCCAGTTACTCAATTTGAAACAGCATCATTATTTCTTGTTTCTTACTGCTGTGTTCCAAATGGGAGTCAGTGGGGACCTGGGCAGAGATATCAACCCGTGTTTACTTTTCTCACCTCTCTTCGGCTGCTAGCGAATCGCAGACAGACTTGAGAAAAAGAGAGAAAGAGATAAAACAGTGAAGGAAAGAGAAGAAAAGAAGGTCAGGCTAACAGTATTTGCCTTTTCAGAACCTGAAAACTCAACACTGGAGTCTTTTTCATACGTTCCAATGCTGCGTGCGCTCTCAACTTGGCAACCGATGAAGGGGTGTTTGTTTGAACGGAGCGTGGCAGTGTAAAGAATGCGAATGGAGAATGTTACCAGGGACCAAACAGAAAAGGCTGTGGTGTTTCTCTAAGCTTTTTTGATGTGAAATACAAGACAGTGATATAGGTAAAGGCCACTGTCTGATCCATTTCACACATTGGTAATTCAGAAGTTAGAAGTATAGAGGAAATGTGTAGGTTTGGGTGATTTTGCAGCGCTTAGCTTTGAATGGGTTGGAGGTCGCAGAGAATTTTTTAAGATGCTGTACCATAATCTGTGTATATAAACAGACATATAGCTAACCCGCTAGCCCAGGGGTCGGCAACCTTTACCACTCAAAGAGCCATTTGGACCCATTTCACACAGTAAAGGAAACACTGGGAGCCACAAAACCCTTTTGAAATAAAAAAAAAGACGCATGTCTGTGTCCTGATTGGCTGAGGAACTGTAGACCTTTGCCGGTTTGTCAGTCATTCTCCTCTGTGTCTCCTGTACGGTACAGAATGCGTTCAGTTTACCAAATTTGTATAAATGTTCTCCCTGACATGTTTAGGGCCTGAAAACAGGTTTGGATCTTTGGTTTCATTCTATAATATCTTTGCAGATTTCGCCTATCGCTACTTATTTTTAGAACATAACCACTGCGATAAACAAGGGACCACTGTACTGAGCTTGCCTGGTTTACACCAGACCATATCACAAGTGATATATGGTCTGGGAACCACCTACTAAATATCTCGTAGCGGAGGTGTGCTTTACGATTGCCAACGGCCGTTTATTGGGCGTTACGAATGTCTTTCATTTGGCGTATACGTAGCCCATAGCCAATCATGTCAGATGTCAGTTCAAACTACAAGTTTCCGTGTGTCAGGTAGTACGCATCACCGTCTTTCCACCCCTCCCCACTCTCTGATTGGCTCCCAAAATCAGGGGAGCCTGCTTAGCCTAGTTGCCAGGCTGTCTTTTAGATCGGAACAAACAAAAGCAGCCTGGGATCTCCCAGGTTAGTACTGAGCCACATCAGAGGGCTCAAAGAGCCGCTTGCGGCTCCGGAGCCACAGGTTGCTGACCCCTGCGCTAGCCACTGCGTTTCAAATAGTAAGTGTGCACGGGGCGCTTCTGGCACAAACGACTCTGGCTCTAACTGGAAAATTGTCACCTCTCCCTGTAACTGTTGCTGTGAGCTTTGTCATTTTGGGCTTCAAATGTTTGTATTAACCCGCTCTACATGATCCTGTTTTTCTTTCGCTATTTTACCCATAAATACATTCCTATTCCAAATATGGAAATCAGCTCCAAATTTGCCCCATAACCACCAGCCTCATGAGCTCTATTTGACTGAACCGAACGCTATGGGTGACGTCGCACTCCCTTTTTATACAGTCATTTTTGCTGTCTTTAATAAGGCGAGGCACTGCATGTGAATAGGAAAAAAAAAAAATCTTAAGTTTAGAGATCTCAAATTGAAACCTGTTCTGTACTTTACTTACTAAAGCTGACAACAAGTAGCATGCTAACGTGCACTACCTCTTCACTGGACAATAAAACACATTCTACAGTACAGTACACAGACAGTACACAGGGGACTTACTTTGACCTCAATAGCAAACACTGACCATCTTGTTTTCTAGTTACCTACAAAATATCGTAGCCTCTTCAATTTCAACTAACTTTAAATGTCTTGTATAAGATTTCACGATATTTTGTAGGTAACTAGCAAACAAGATGGTCAGTGTTTGTGTGCTGCTAGTGAATGGTTAGGGAACATTAGCACTGGCTGTAGATTCAATAATTTCTTCTAAAAAATAATACTGGATTTATATCATACCTTTTCACTATTGTGATTATAAGCTTGTAAATAGCAAGTCCTAACAAGAGCTATACTATATAATCTAATAAGCTAATCTATTTTTTTTATTCTTATTTTTTTTTTTCTCATATGATATCCTCAAAGTATCCACCCTTTGCTTTATTGTCAGAGCTGTAAACCCTTGGCCTTCTCTCAACAAGCTTCATGATAAAGTCACCTGAAATGGTTTTCCCTTCACAGCTGTGCCTTGTCTTGGTCAAAAGCAGTGATAAAAGCAAAAGGTGACCAATTGATCACCAACCAATTGATGACAACATTAGAACATAGATCAGAAAATAGCCTAATATAAATCCTTTAACTAATAATATCTATGCGTGTGCTCGTGAGCTGTTAGCAAAAGCATTAGAAAAGGACACTTCACCAGTGACACACTTTTAAACAAAGCAGCAGTCCTTTCAGTTTAATGGCATAAAACAGCTCTGGGTGGCATTAGAGTCGGTGTGCTGCATAAGTGTGCATATTAATCAGGCTGAAGTGTAGTACTGAGTGTGCCATCGCCTCTTTTATAAATCCTACTTCAAGCGCACACTTTCATATTTTAAAAGCATGCATCTGATTATTTGGCAAACTAACCCTGGATTTGTGTGTGAAACTTTATCAGGCTAATTGGGATGCCCTGTACCTGATTTTGAGCATCTTAAAAATGTGAAGACTTGAACAGAACTAGTTCATTATAAAGTGTTTGCAGTGGTCCAAAGTTATTCCTCACCTTCTTAACACATTCCTAGTATATTTTTTATTCACTGTGATGAGTTTAAAAGCACATTTGACATCACTGCTTTACAACAACTAGCATTCTAACAGCGCACAAGCAGTACTTTCTGGTTCACGGACAATAAAAATGCTTTATAATTACATGGCACACAGCCCTTTCATGTGGATCCTATAAGCTGCTTTTCAGTATCTGTACTGTGGCATTAAAAAAAAAAAAAAAAAAATGATTACATGAAAAGACCTCAGTAAGAACATGCTGATTTTAAAAAAGGCAGGATAATGTGGGAATTGAACCCAGAACCAATCATGTTGTGAAGAAAGTGTATTAAAGGTCCTATATCCTCCTGGGACCCGAAGAATAAAAGTGTATCTAAATTATTATTATTATTATTATTATTTAAATTTTCTATTTGGAGATAAATAAACACCTTAGCCTTTACATTTTGTTAAAGGAAAAGTAATGTTTTTTTACAATTTGAGCCTTATTTCGGTAATAAAACAAGTTGTTTTACTCACCCATAGCACTTTGGTGTCATATGGAGCATTTCCGGAGATGTTTTAGATTAGCGTTAGGCTAACGCCGTTAGCCTAGTGCGACTTATAGCCATAGCTCGGGCCATTCCCCGAGCATGTAATATGCCCCGTGCGGTCTCCAAATAACACAAACTTTAGCACTTTTCAAATCATAGAAGCTCGATATCTTACTCTACGATTTCGTTTGAATCAAAAGTGGCCTGTAATCCGAGATTTATCCATAGTTTAAAGCTTTGCGTTCCATGTTTGGGTCCCGGGAGCTGAGAGCACAGTCCGCACATGCGCACTGGCGTCCTCATCTACTCGAAACTATGGCTAAATCTCGGATTACAGGCCACTTTTGATTCAAACGAAATCGTAGAGTAAGATATCGAGCTTCTATGATTTGAAAAGTGCTAAAGTTTGTGTTATTTGGAGCCCGCACGGGGCATATTACATGCTCGGGGAATGCCCCCAGCTATGGCTATAAGTTGCGCTAGGCTAACGGTGTTAGCCTAACGCTAATCTAAAACATCTCTGGAAATGCTCCATATGACACCAAAGTGCTATGGGTGAGTAAAACAACTTGTTTTATTACCGAAATAAGCCTCAAATTGTAAAAAACGTTACTTTTCCTTTAACTTTTTTTTTTTTTTTCATAATGTCGTAACATGTCCTCTGTATTGGACTGTAATAGTGTTAAATCCATGTGAAGTTAACAACCTGACAAAAACATTTTTTCGGTCGGACTCCCTTTTAATTTCTTATTTATTTATTTTTTATGTATTTATTTATTTACTTATTTATGTATTTTATTTATATATTTTTATTATCATTATTATTATTATTATCATTATTATTATTATTATTATTATTAATGTATTAATTTATTTATTTTTTATATTTTTTATTTATTTATTTTTTATGTATTTATTTATATTATTTATCATAGTGCAGCCACAAACTAGAGTCTATCTCAAAACTTAAAAGATGTCCACTATAAGGAAGATATTGCGCAAAATTGATTCTTGTGAGCTTTTAGCCATGTTAGAATGTTACCTCGTCAAAAAACAAACCTGTGTTTGTTTTTTTTTTGTTTGTTTTTTTGTTTGTTTGTTTTTATTCACACAGGTTTGAATAATCCTGCATTATCAGTCTGTCTACATCTCCAAAGCTCAAAATACTCTGTTCTTGGCAGTTCCAGGGCTGAAATTATCCAAATGATTTTACAGAAGTTGTATGAATTATGAATTTTAGAAGCACAGGAGCGCACGTCCTATATCACCACATGACATCACAAGGTGGAATGGTGTGTTTTCAGTTTGAGAGAAGAACGTATGGAGAAAAAAAACATTATAACATTATAGAGATCAGATATATGGGCCCTTTAACAACTGCGCCACTTGAACGTCTCCAAGTCTCCTCAGTGCTGTAAGATAGGTAATAGCTGTTGTTAGAGCCTGCATTTACGACTCCTTATTTCCAAAACAAATTGTATAGAAATGAGGGAGAGGTTTCTGTGAAGAGCTGAATCACTCCGTGTCACAGGAGATGCATTACAGCAAACACAAAATACAACATCAACTTTGGGATGTTTTTGGAGGAGATTTCATCCTTTCATGTCTGGCGCGTTCAAAAGCCTTTTTCGACCGCC